>BLBF01000062.1:7703102-7758883 GCA_015471245.1 Laticauda colubrina | reverse complement strand
TGTTTGTTTGTAGAAAATTAATAAAAACTTTAATAAAAAAAAAAAAAAACATACCAAGACATAACAGAGACCTAGAAGACCAACAGACCTATGGAACAGCTGTCTTGCCCTACATAAGAGGTACTACAGATAAAATCAGTAAGATACTACACAGGCATCACATCAAGACTGCCTTCAAAACAGACAAAAAAATAGCAGCCATCCTTAAAAACCCCAAAGACAAAACTGACCTGGAAAACCAAGGCATATACGAAGTTCCCTGCACATCATGCACGGCCACATACATTGGACAGACCAATAGAAGAATAAGTACCCGCCTAGATGAACACAAAAATGCAGTAAAAAAGCTGGAACACACCTCCTCACTAGTCCAACACATGAAAACCACAGGTCACAACATCAGCTTCAATGGCACTAAAACCCTAGCCACTATAGAACACCCCAACCACAGAATCATCAGAGAAGCCATAGAGATTGAAAAAAGACCTAAAAGCATGAATAGAAGAGCTGATTCTTCCAGATTGTCAATCATTTGGAAGCCTGCACTCTCAAATAGAAAGATCTCCACACCACAAAACAGACAAACACCTGAGCACAAACAGACTCCCTCTGATGCCTCCAACTCAAACACTTCCCCACCAGGCACCCAGATGGAACCTAGCTTCCTAATAGATGATAGTCATCCTTTTACTCGAAGCCAAACTGCACTGAAAGCCTCCAACACAGGAACAGAATGTTGCCAGCCAATCAAAGCCACAAAACAGGCAGAAGAAACCAGAAACACCAATCAAACAAACTCCAAGACCAATAAACATAGACCAAGACTCCCAACCAATCAGGATGAAGAATAAAGCATTCTGGCTCAACAGTAGGGTCGCCTCAAATTTAAAACTAAACGGCTGTGATAGCCTGACTCACAGACAAACTCAATACAGAAGCCTGATGATAGCGAAATGTGGCTACAACTTTAAAAGCACAACTACAATGACGTGGATAATACCCGAAGGAAGCTGAACAGCATACATGTAAGTACCAGCGAAAACCTAAGAAAACATACACACACACACACACACACACACACACACACAAAATGTATGCCCATGGCAACTCAAGGGAGCAAACATAGAGATGTTTACATTAAATCATGGCTTCCTTTACTTAGAACAAAACTAAAAGGAAAACAATAAGGAAAATACTTTCTTTATGTACTATCAGATTGAATTAACACTGTAGATTTCATAGGCCCTTTAACCAACAACATTTTGCATGCATTGGACATAGGAGAAATGATGGAGATAAAACTTCAGAAGAAATAAAGTATATAGAGTACTTACAGCCAGCATTCCTATATGTTGAGGGATTTTATTTTTTGCATATCACAATAATTTGAAATGTGGCAAAATAAGTTGATTTAACTTTCAAAAGAAAAGTATCAGTATAGTTTAATTCAGTTGAAACCAAGGATATAAAAGTCATAAGCTTCATCGTTAAGGAAAAAATAGACAGAAATATTCTATGCTGAATATGTAATTTTGACCTCTAGTAAATTCAGTAATAAATTTTAATCACAAGCAAGAGACAAAAGAGGCTGATTATATAGCACAGTATTGTGCTTTCCACCATTCATCACTATTTAGTTCTCACAATGGATCAACCACATCAAATAACATGTAAAAACTTGGGACCGTAAAGGAAAAATAAAAGCCAAATTAAACACATGAAGTAAGTATGATTATCTCATTATCTCATTCTCTCTTCTTTTAATTTTTTTAAGGGAGGCAAACCAAATTAAAGGATCAATTATATTCACCTTTATAAGGAAGAAAACATTTTTTGAATATACAAACTCTGATGACTTTTCTTGGTGCACTCATTATGAAAGTATACTTTTAACATTTGGTACATAATTGTTTTAACATTAATGGAAAATATAAAGCAATTAGAAAATAATCATATTGAAAGCCAAATGACATTAGATAGCAACAATAACAATATAGGATGCAATAAAATTCACCTCTGCATGCATGTACAAAAACAATTATCTCCATCTGCCTTTCTGTAAGGTACAGAAAAATAAAGAGAAAAGCTTGTGTTGAGTGTTCAAATGCTGAAAGCATGGAAAAATTGAAGAAAGAATCTCATGTTTTTTGAAGGATAAAGTTTCCTGCTCATATGAAAAACTTACACTCATTCAGGTGAATGCATATAGATTTGCCTTTCAGACTTTAGTAAGCTGAAATTTGCAATAAAGTACAAAGAGAACCTGAGTTTTCCAGTTATCATATGAACACCCAAGTCACATTAAAAAAATTCTATTTGGAGGTTCTCTTTTGCCCTTCTTTCATTAGAAGCAGAAATATCTCAATTCATTTCCTTTATAATCCCTTTTCTCAAATGTCTCCTATCTCTTTTCAAGCTGTTATCTGTGTCCCTAAAGGATAAAATCTGACTTTCTATAACCCCCTTTCTTTCTCTCTCTTTCTGCACATAATTAGATCCCATATGTGACCATCTAGATCTAAAAGCCCTTCCCTCTAAAAAAAAAGCCATTCATATCTTAAGGCTCTGAGGCCTAGGATTATGAATTTTAATGTATTTATTTAACATATTTCAGTGCATCCTACTCAGCTATGTATAGCTGTAAAATAAATATTGTATATACAGTTTAAAATAAATAAAATAAAAATAATAAATGATACAGATCTACATGATGTAAATATATGGAACAGTGCTATCAACCAGATGCTGATTTTCATCCATAAGGCCCTTTTTGCGGACTTTATGTGAATGAGTAAGAAACTCAAGACTACTGCTGAATCATGGTCAGGCCCAACCCTATTGTCTTTCAAGAGAACTCTGGAGAGTTGGCTCTTTTTCAAGGCTTAGGCTAGGACAGGATGTGTATCCACAGTGGAAGACATAGCCATTGTACTAATAACTGTAGAGGAATATGGAGTTGCTTATTAGGAAGGCTACAACAGTTGTGATACAAACACCAGCTTAGTCCTAGAAGGTAAAAGAGTGAGAAAGAAACTCAAGACTACTCCATCTTGGGGACTCCTTGGTATACAAGGCAAGAGGTTTCAAGGTTTTGTTAATTTATTCTTTAACAATAGAGTTCCAATAGTTCTGATAGTCTCTCTTTCATGATCTGATCAAGCTTGAAGGACTGATAATGGCCAAGAGGTTTTTCCTTGCTTGGTAGAACCATCTTTTATCAGTGATGTTCATATATATTTGTTGGTTTGAAATCCTCTAGCTACACAAAGCCATTGAGAAGTCAACAACCCTAGAAATTTATATCATAAATAAATATATCATAAAATCTTGCCAAGGTGAAGAAATATGTTTCAGGATCCTGATACTATGGAGGACAGATAGGTAGGATGCCAGCTACCAGATTACAAGAACATAAGCAAGTGATTAGATGAAGAGACCTGAATCTCAGAAATTGACCGCCCAGATTTCCCATCAGTTTACTTAGGATACTTAGGAACAGAGATCTTGGCAGCACAAGGAAAGAACAATCAACAACTTAATAACTGCCAACAACAACAAAATTCCTACACAACTAGGCACCACATAAATACTACACATAGAACAGCCCCACACAATCTGGAGACTAAGAAGTTCCCTGAGGATGGGTTCCAGCACAAGTCTGAAATCTTGGAACAACAAACCTCTAATCAACAGTTACCTTGTACATGTCTCTTCGGAATGCATTCAATATTAGATAGATTCAAACAAGCACAGTAATTCATCGTTAATTTAATTGTGCTTTAGTCAATTAATCCAATTTTCTGGTTCACACAGCACACTGAACCATAAACTAATAACATTGAATGGGCATGCTAAACTATAGTTAGTACTTTATAGTTTACATGGATATATGCTTATCCAAAGTAATGGTAAATTAATGTTTGGTGGCTGTTTTTAAAGCTTGGAAACTACACATTAAATTATTGCTATATAGTGAAGTTAATTATTAGTCTACATCTCAAGCTTTCACAACTATACCACATCAGCTACAAAGTATTATTGTTGGGTTATATTTCTCTGCTGGAAATATCAACACTGTTTACTAGAGCTGCATGAAGAAAGCTCGATTCACACAAACAGATAATCAGAGTTGGAAAGGACCTACAGGTCATCAAATCCACCCCCCCAAGCGGGAGACCCTATACCATTTCTGACAAATGCCAGTCCAATCTCTTATTGAAAGTCTCAAGTGATGTTGCTCCCACAACTTCCAAGGACAAACTGTTCCATTGGTTGATTGTTTTCACTGTCAGAAAGTTTCTCCTTATTTCCAGGTTGAATCTCTCCTTGTTCAGTTTCTATCCATTATTCCTTGTCTGGCCTACAGGCACTTTAGAAAAAGCTTGACCCCTTCCTCTCTGTGGCAGCCCCTCAAATATTGGAAGACTGCTATCATGTCTCCCCTGGTCCTTCTCTTCACTAGACTAGCCATGCCCAGTTTCTGTAACTGTTCTTCATATGTTTTAGTCTCCAGTCCCCTAATCACTCTGGTTGCTCTTCTCTATACTTTTTCTAGAATCTCAACATCTTTTTTATAATGTGGTGAACAAAACTGGATGCAGTACTTTAGGTATGGTCTTACTAAGGCTTTATAGAGTGATATTAGTATCTCACTTGATCTTGATTGTATCCTTCTCTTAATGCAATTTAGGATTGCATTAACTTTTTTGGCTGCTGCTGCACACTGCTGGCTCATATTTAGCTGGTTGTCCACGAACACTACAAGATTCCTCTCACAGTTACTCCTATTGAGCCTGTTTTCCCCCAGTCTATATGGGTACTTTTGGTTTTTCTTGCCTAAGTGTAGGACTTTACTTTTCTCTACGTTGAATTTCATTTTGTTAGATATAGCCCGGTGTTTTAGTCTGTCAAGATCCATCTGGATCTTGAGCCGAACTTCTTGGGTGTTAGCTTTTCCTGACAGCTTAGTATCATCTACAAATTTGGTAAGTTCCCCTTCTATTTCCTCATCTAAATCATCAATGAAGATATTGAAGAGTACTGGGCCTAAGACAGAACCTTGTGGCACCCCACTGCTCCATGTAAATCTCCATGTAGATTTAGATTCATTAAGGACTACTCGTTGAGTATGGTTTGTCAGCCAGTTGTGAGTCCATCTTGTGGTGGTGCTATCTATTCCACTTTTTTGTAGCTTACTCAGAAGTAGGTTGTGGTCTACTTTGTCAAATGCCTTGCTGAAATCTAAGTATATTATGTCCACAGTATTTTGCTGGTCTACTAATTTAGTCACTATGTCGACAAATGAAAATAAGATTGATTTGGCATGATCTGCTTTTAACAAATCTGTGCTGACTGCTAATTATTACTTTATTTGTTTCTAGATGTTGGCAGATCTATTTTTTATTATCTTTTTCAGTATCTTCCTGGGTATTGATGTTAGACTGATTGGTCTGCAGTTTCCTGGATCTGTTTATTTCCCCTTTTTTGAAGATGGGAACCACATTAGCTCTTTTCCAGTCCTCTGGTAGTTCCCCGGTGCTCCAGAATTTTTGAAAGATATGGTGCAGTGGTTCTGACATGACCTCTGCTAGTTCCTTTAAAACTCTGGGATGTAATCCATCAGGCCCCAGTGATTTGTGTTCATCAAGATCAGACAGATGTTCTCTTAATATTTTTTTGCTTATTTTAACTTTTATTTCTGGTCTGTCATTTATAGTTATGTTTTTGGTGGGTTGAGCTAGAGTTTCTTTTTGCGTGAAGACTGATACAAATAATGAGTTAAGAAGTTCTGCTTTGTCTCTGTTGCCTGTTACTTCCTTGCCGTCTTCTCTCTTTAGTAGTTCATAGTGACACTAATGTGTCACTATGAACCATCGAGGTTATATACTATACCTTGTTGATGGACAGCAACAAAGCACTTGTTTTTGATGAGGCACTTCAGATAGCATGAAACATTTCCTCCAGTGTACTTACTCAATGAGCAAGCAATGTGATTCCTATCTGCTCTTAGAAGTAGAATCACATATACTATGATATTACACTGTGAAGTTTTCAAGGGATGCCTCATATAAGCATCTGTTCAAGAATATGTGGAGTCCTGTTGAATATTAATCAATAATCAACATTATGGTGCTGTTAATAAGGTGACAATAATTTAATTAGTGATTTTTTAAAATGACACATCTAAATATATACCAAACTGTATGCTAAAACTAATGGAGTAGACAGCTTCTTTAACTTTACTTCACAAACTTTGCTTAAAGAGTGCAACAGTATGTACATTCAGACGATTCTTCAAATATCACCTCTTCAAATACCTTTAAGAGTGTTCCATAGAACAAAATTTGATATTGGCTGGCTCAGCCACAGGAACTGGATATAACAGACACAAGTAACAGAATACATGACCTTGAGAGAAAATTCTAGTGAGTAAGATATATTCAGCAATAAAATTAATGATCTGGAATATACTTCTCTTTTGCTGAAAGTCTTTAAGTGAAACTAGGACTATAACTAGAGTTAAAGGCTAGGTCCCACTGACCGATGGACACAAAACGTATGCATAAAGGATACAGCGGATGAGCAAAATTTTGGGGGTGGCTCCATCCGTTGTCATCCGCTCCAAAAAGTGGTGAAAATTTGCATAAACAGAATGGAATAGAATGGAGAAGAACGGACGTGGGTAGCATGTAGCGGGGATGTCAAATGGATGTTCATAGGAAGCCTAGTGGATGACAGCGGATGGAAGTGGATGACACCTCTTAAGGGGTTCCGGGGGAGAATTGCGAAGCGGATGCATAGCGGAAGGGGCGGATGCATAGCAGATGAAGCAGATGCATCACAGATGCCTATAGGAAACAAAGAGGATGCCGTGCGGATGTATATCAGATGCAAAGCGTTCACTGCACATGTGGGGAGTATGAATTGCGTCAGCTCCGTGGATATAAAAGGATGCAGCACGCACGCAGTCAGCATACAGGGGAAAGACATGCTGCCACATACATCTAGCAGGAACACCATGGTTCATCAGTCAGGCAAGAAGAGGAAGCCGGTGCCTACTCGTTCCAGCCCTGGCAAGAACCAGCATCCCACCCCCTGGCACTGACTCTGCACCTGCTGCTGCTGCTGTGGCTGCTGTGGTGGACCAGCCCCAAGGCCCTCAAAGCCCTGCTGCTGAAGGCCCTGCTGCTCAAGCCCCTGAAGGCCCTGCTGCTCAAGCCCTGAAAGGCCCTGCTGCTCAAGCCCCTGAAGCCCCTGCTGCTCAAGCCCCTGAAGGCCCTGCTGCTCAAGACCCTGAAGGCCCTGCTGAAGTCCCTGCCAGAGGGAGGAAGAGGCAAGGTAAGGAGAAGGGAGAGAGGAAACAGTACACCGCTTCCGAGGAGCATGAGGATAAGGTGCTGGAATGGCTGAGGGAGAATGAGTACCTCTGGAGAAAGGGCCACAGACTGTATCGGGACACCAAGAAGAAGCAGGCATCTTGGAGAGACAAGGAAGAGAGCCTGAGGTACACTGCAGAAGTACTCCTAGGATGGTGGAAACACATGCACACCTGGAATGGCAAGCTACACCTCAAGAAATCCGAGCAGGCCACTGTCAAGCTCACTGACCGGGAGATGTATGTCATGGCCAAGTGCAGTTTCCTGGAGAGTGAGATCTGCCACTAAGGAGCAGCCCCTCTGAGACCCCTCTCCCTCAGACAGCCCACAGACAGCCAGTCCTCTTCCAGCCAGGAGCCAGCGAGCCTGTCCAGGCAGGTGTCTTCAGAGGGCCCCACGGCAGAGACCTGCCCGACAGCTGCACTCCCCATGCCAGTGGACTTGGAGGATCCGCTGTCACAAATGGATGAAAAAGCAGCAGCCACCAGAGACCAACCCACACCCATCCCAAGCTCAACCTCCACAGGATGCAGGCAGAGAGGCAGACTGGAAGGCCAGCACCACAGTGTGCTGTTGGAGATCAGGGACACAATGAAGACCAGCACAGAACTTCTCTCTCAGCTGGTCCATTTGCACAGAGCATCCTCAGGCCAGAACACCTTCATCACCTACTTGAGTCAGACCCTGAGGGGCCTGCCTGAGGCCCAGTACCAGGTGATGAAGCAGAAGATCACAGCACTTCTGCACAACCCTCAAGGCCCAGCTGAAGCTGCTCCTACCCAGTCCAGGTCTGCTCCTCCACCCCAGGCGATGTCACAGCCCTTCCATGGCTTTCAACAACCCCTCACCTACCAAGGCTACGACTACCAGGACTTCCCACAGCAAAAACAGACCTTCCCAGTCCAGGCCCAGGTTCATCACACGCCACAGACGCCACTCCTCACCCAGTTGCAGACCAGACAGCCCCACTACACTCCTCCTTCCTCCACCCTACAGCCAAGCCCATCAACGGACAATCTGTCATCAGTATTGGGCTTGACATCTCAAGTCCTTGATGAAGGGCCTCTCAACCTCACGGGATTGAGTCAGCTCTTGGACAGCTTCCTGAACACACCATCCCCTGTTGTACTCTCGGGGCCAAGCACCCCAATGGTGCCTCAGACCAGCACTCAAGCCACAGCCACCTCCACAGTCCCTGGCCGCTTAACAGCTGAGACCATGGACATGACTCAGAGTGACTGAGAATAGTGTCAGAGACTGAGTTGTTTACTTGTTAAGTTTATCTTTGCTTAAGACACTTTACTTGGTTCATTTTGCTTTTTTAATAAAGAAGTTAATAAAGGTTATCTTTGCTTAAGTCACTTGGTTCATTTTTTTACTTTAATAAAGTGTTGGTGAAAACTTTAAAAAAATGATTAAGCCTTTGCATGCTTGTGGGATAGATAAGGATAGTTGTGGGATAGATAAACCTCCAGTGCAAGCATAGTGGGACTGTATGGTCCACCATCCCAGCGATCCAGATGACGTTCTCCCCCTTTTTATAGAAAATATCGGTTGTCCGCTATGGGGCCTTCTACATACTCTGGACATACTGCAGACATCCTAACTATATGAGATACATCCCAGATACAAACGTTTTGTCCATTTTAATCCTTTATATACAAGATGCATATGCTTACATCCTTCTATTTCCGTGCTACTAACGCTGTGTAGATGTTCCGTGTACCTTTTGTTTCCTCCCTCTTTCTGTTTTCAGCTGCAGCAGATGTGAGTTGAGGGGATGGCCAGAGGATGCAGAGAGGATACAGCGGACGTTTAACAGATGATAACGAACATAGAACATTTGTTGCCTGTATATGTCGCGGATGTACATCGTACGCGGCGGAAAGTTCATCCGTTCACAAAGTTTTGTGCAGCTCAAAACTTCTTGTGCGGATGAAATCTCAGTGGACGGATGCTCGAGGGATAGAGCATATAAAACACATATGCAGTGAGTACAATGGATGCATCGCGTTTTCCAACAGATGGCAAGCTTTTTTTAACATTTTACATCCTCTTTGCATCCGTAAGTGCAGTGGGACCAGGGCTTTAGGGAAGCAGACTTTTTCTTGTGTTCTCTTTTTGAATTTTGGCTGCTTCATATGAAACAAACTATTGACTACTAAGATGCTAAAGACAGCAACACCTTTTGCCCAGAGAAGTTATTGCATGAATATTCAGGAAATCAGATACATAATGTGAGTAATTCACTAAGCTATCATATCTACGTATGTACATACAAACCTAAGCAGGATATATTTATTTGGTTGGTTAAATCTCCATTCATAGTGTTTTTCTGCTCAGATCTGAGCAGTTTTTTCTGTCAACCAGGATTAAACTATGAATTATCCAGAGACACATAGTCTGTTGCCGCTTTGATATGCCTGGATTATGTGCAAACAACTGCTTTATTAGAACAATGTACAAATCTTGCAAATATGACATGAGACTACATTATTAAGTTTTCATGACAATTCTATGTATCAAGCATGTTATACTGGAACATAGTCTAAAATGCTTCAACAGAATGCTAGGAACCGTATTGAAATAACTCTAGAACAGAATTTATTAATTAAAAAGTAAAGGAAATCATAGAGTTGTAGAAGATTCATAATAAGATTCCCCTATCTATCAGTAACAAAACCATCCTGGATTAAGAAGGATGCTTGAAATGCATCATTTATTTCTGATGCTGGCAAAAATATTATTACTACAGGAACAAAATTGGTATATTTTTTCACCTCATATCTTGTTTTTGTTTATTCACTTGCTCAGTTTTTCTGCTTTTTCTTTTCCTTCCACACATCAATTCAATTCTGTGAAACTTTCTCATTTTTGATATTTATCATTCCTGTCCTTTCTTGATGCAGTGTTCCATGATGTCATGTTTGCAGTCTCTTCATCCAATAAATAAACATAAATTAATCTGTCTCTTTCAGTGTCATGGTCACTGACAAAATGACTTGCATTTGGCATCTAGGGAAAAGAAACAAAACATTTCCTATTTCAATCAATGTCTATTGTGATTTTTCAGTTTGTAGGTGGAGAAATTTCATGAATGTAAATAGAGTTTTTGCCTATGGCTGCTTATCTATTGCGAAAATAAGTTTTTACATATTCTATGCAAACTTCCTCCCCAAGCATAATGAAACTTACTTCTGAATAAGGCAAGAATGGAACTAAATTGTTAACACTATTCTAGGAAGCAACACAAACACTTATACACACCTTGTATAATTGACATAGGAAATAATGTTAAAAACAAGTGGCACAATTTACATTGGAATATGTTGGGAAAAGTGCTAATAATAACATAGAACAAAGGCCTCTTCCTGTATGTTCTAAATAAAATTGGTTATGTATGTAACATGGTACTATTTTTAATGTAAAGAAAAAATATAATATGACAATAAGTAAAAGTCATTTTTAAGCAAATGGTAGCCCTTTTACAACAATTGTTCAGATTACCTGCTCATAAATGCTCAGAGGTACCAGTAGCTTTTGTTTGTAAATTTTTAAGCAAAATTTCATCTCCAAACACTTTTTTTTTCTTCCCTCTTTTGTATTACCATCTAAATCTGACAGCTGTGAAATATTAATTGTCTCATTTGAGGCTTGTCATAACTGTCAGAAAACAACAAGCTGGCTTTCACTGGGATGAAAGCCATTTCAAAACACGATGCTGAGATCACCTTCTGCATCTAGGCTTCATTTGAAACTTTCATGTGCAATGGAATGTGGCCTGGGAAAAGCATAGGAGGGAGAGGAGGCATATAATCAGGGCTGCCATCAAAAGTTACATGATGCCAGTGTAATAACCCCAGAAGGATTCTTCTTCTGCTAGGCACCTATCACAGAGCAAATGTTTCTGTTTATTCTGTTTGTGCTCTTTCCAGCCAGATTTTTGAAAGCACAATCCAACATTACAATGACAGCTGATGAGCTCAGAGAGCTTCAGAGATTGTCAATGGCCAGCTACAGAGATAAAGCAGTGAGATATTTCTGGGCAAAGTCAGAGTAATGGGAACAAAAATACTGATCCAACTTAATCTTGCAGGAATGTCAAATAAAATTTGCATGTCAGAGATGCGCTATTTGGGAAAAGTACTAAGCAAAATGGCTTTGCTTCAAAGCTCCTATGACCTGCATGTCTGGTTCTATGTGATTTGGAGCTGAGTTGAATTATGTTGACATGAATAATGAAAACTGAGAGAATTAGTCAGTCAGTAGATATGTTCTGAAATATAAGACACCAAGTTTATTTTTGTGTTGTAACATAACAAGTAGTCTTTAGTAAAACCAAGTTGCTCCCTCCAGCTGAATATTCCTATTTTTATTGTTTTTCTTCATTAGGAGAAATTACACTTTTTATGGCTATTATTATTCTCACGTTATTTGATATGCCTATTTGACCAATCTCTTTTTCATAGGTAATTTGCAATTCCCAAAATCGAATAGGCAACATGACCTAAAAAAATTGAAATAACATATATTTTAAAAATAAAAATAATAGTTTTAAAAAACCCACCAGTGATGTCAATCATCTTAGCTCAATAGGACTTGTTTTCCAGAATGTAGGCAGGTTCAAAGAAGGCCCAGTTTTAAGTTGCTGACAGATGTTAATTTCTAAGAATAAAAAAATATAGCCAGTTCAACCTTCATTTCCTCAATACCTGCCAGAAGGACATTATTTGTGGAATCTTACATTTTTCAAGCTGTATGAGTTAACACATGGATATTTCAAAATCTAAGCAAGGGATAGAATATAGGAACAAAAAAAAATTAAAGTTAGGACTAGGGCAGAACAATTGCAGCTGGATTATTGTTTGTCCACTAACAGGGCTTTTGAATCACATAGCTCTTTAAAAACTGACCTAGATTTTATGTAGTCTTATGTGGTTACTCTGGGATTTCTTGGTTTCTAACTTTTTTTCAATTGGAAAAAAAGAAACAATACTACGAAAATATATACAAACTTTGGTACAAGGAGGGCTTGTGATAAAGAAAATTTGGTAGGAAAAATATTATGAGAAATGATTAGGAAGGAATGGGGGAAGCAGGAAAAATGAATCCATCAAGAGATCAAAGAAAAGGGGGAAATTAAACTGGAGAGTTGTAGGAGAGTTTCCTGTTAGCCCTCCCTTGTCTTATCTAGAAGATTGAAAGAAATATTCCAAGTACCTGGGATCTACCTGTAAATTTGGAGAAGAGAAATGAGATCCAAAGACAGAGTTCCAGTGGGGAGCAAAAAAAAAAAGTCATGAGACCGACTCATCAGATCAGTCAGAGGGGAAAAGAACAACAGGACCAAGACTCCAAGTTACCAAGAGACAGAAGGGAAATATCAAAAAAGTGAAGCTATGAGGATCAGTGAGGATTAAATGCAAAAGAGAAGTTGGAAAAAGAATCTGAAGCAGGAGCACAACAAAGTTTGTAAAGTGTAAGGGTTTCGCATATGCCTACCCCAAATGGTCAAATGGCCAAATGGCCAATCAGCCTAAAGAGCAGAGCTAGGATCAAATATAATTATTTCTCCTCATAGCCTCTTTTGTATAAAAAAATAAGTGATTCCTTACAATAATTGTCCTAAGGTTAAACTAAAAGGAGAGGGTTTAAAGGTACAAAAGGATTCACTAATGTTAATTTTAGATGAACTGGAAGAAAGGGATTTCAGCTGGCCATACTAAACAGTCCCATTATTTTAAATGTTTGATTTTTATAGTTACTTGAAATAAAATTAATAACGGGCCTTTTTTCTGTTCATAAATAAGAGGTAGCATTCTTTTATTAAGTTGAGTTTCCCAGGGAGGGCTTAGAAGGATTTATCCCTTTTTTGCCAAGTCTGACCCTGGGGGGACTATCCAAAGTGCCAATTTTGTTTAAAGGAAGCGATAGGAGCTGGACAAAGTCCAGCAGAGTCTTTGAAATAAATGAGGTCCTGAACCCAGGAGGTCCCAAGTTAATAGAGGGCTAAACAGGCATACATCCACCTTGATTATTGAAGGAAATCTTACTGTCTCTCCCTCTTTTGCAGAATTACTGCTTGCCTAATGATTTTAGAATCAGTGGCAGTTGTGACTGGAGGTCAATAGAAAGGACCTTGATTTCTTTGCCTCTTCAGCTGAGTTTCAAAACTGCTGATAGGATTGTGGTTTACCTTCCTCTAACCAGAAGGGAAATAAGTGTCTGATTAAAGCAACTTGTGGTAAAGTGCAGCAAATGGAGTAACTTTAATAAACTCCTTATCTGTGCAAGCATCAATGTTTTTCCAAGACTTGTAGGGGAGAAAGAGAACAGGAAATGTCCATATGTGTAGCTTAAAGAAAGATGGATGCTGAGGATCATTCCACCAGAGTGGAGGGTCAAAAGGACTTTCTCCCACAAAGCAAAGGGACATTAGTCTGCACACTGAAAATCCTATTATTGGAACCTGTGGAGTGGAAAATAAAAGTGTGCATGTGCTGGAGCTTATCACAGCTAGCCTTTAAGTGGCAGGGATATAGTAAATGCAGTCTCAGTGGAAGGAAACCAAACCATCAGTGGTTGCTTCCCTCCTTCAAAGTAGCATCTACGGTAATTGCAGAAGAGCACCCATTGAGCACAACCTGGGGATAAGTGTCCCCTTTGGAACACTGAGAATTCCAAAAGGTAATGGAGCCATTTTTAAAATGGAATATCTGGAGCAGAGGTGTTAAATTCATGTTGTCATGGCAGAGTCATATGATGTATCAGGATATTTTTTCCTCTTTGCTAAACTGGGTGTGGCTGTGGACAGCACATGACGCAAATTCATCTCCATGGCTTTTCAAGACCTGATAATATCTACCAGTTAACTTTCAGTTAATAAGTTGAATCCAGGTCTCTTCCATTCATTCTGCTTCATGGGGTTCTAAATGGATCTTTCCATAGTATTTTCAAGAAAAATTGAAGACATGGAAAATAAATTCTCTAGACCACAGTAGAAAATGAAATTCTTAAGTAAAGGAATTTAATGTGCATTGTTGTAAGAGAAGATTTTTTTTACTATTTACTCTTGGTATTTTCTCCAGGTATAATCCTGGAAGATTATTCCAATTCTCTATTTCCTTATTGCAGGCTGAGCATGATTACAATGTATAAGCTGCATGTATAAAGCAATTTATTAATGCTACAATATAAGAACTTCATACATTCCTAAATTGGAGGGAAGGAAGTATTTCAGAAATTAGCAAATACTGTTCCCATTGCAAAATTTTATGGCTTTAACCTTTAATGGTAATGCTAATCAGAAATATACAATTTTGTAGATAAGTGGGTGTGCTATAATTCTTTCTGTTACTTATTATAGACTTGGAACATATTTATGCCACACAGGTCTGCATAATCTTATGTGTCTTTATAATGTTCTTTGATTCTTTGAAATTTCACTTTGAACTAGAAAACAACTACACTGTAGTATAGTATTCCCCCCCCCCCCAATATGATAGGAAGATGAAGAATTTATTTTGTCATGGATCCAGGGACTAAGCAGATGGTAAATGCATGAATTTGTCTTGAATGATGCTTTTCCTAGGTTCGTTTATCATACAGTATAGGGAGTGTTTTCTACATCAAGCCAACTCTGTCTGTTTCCTCATCATGCCAGTTGTGTTTATCCCTGTCTATGAAATGAACTTTAAATACTATAGCAATATCATGAATTTAACACAGAAAAAAACCTTGATTTGCAAAGGGATTCACTTCCCAAATATCAGAGGATGAGACTGTTGATGACTTCCTTTCATTTTGGAATAAATCAAGTGAAATTATTACCAATTCTATTGCCATATTCCTATTGCTATGCATAATCCATCCAGAAAAGTACATCACAAAATTAGCAATAATAAATATTTTGTTATAACACTTTAAATATTACAACTGCACAACTGCACAATTACTATTTATAGCATGATTAAATTTCATCAATGGTATTGTTAATTGAGTATTCTGGTGTCTGAGTGCTTATAATAGGAAGATTCTTAAAGGCTAGGTCACACTGGCCAATGGATGCAAAACGTATGCAAAAAGGACACAGCGGACGAGCAAATTTTCGGGGGTGGCTCCTTCCATTGTCATCCGCTCCAAAAAGTTGCAAAAATTTGCATTAACAGAACGGAAAAGGATGGAAAAGAACGGACGTGGGTAGTATGTAGCGGGGATGTTAAACGGATGTTCATAGGAAGCCTAAAGAATGTACATAGGATGCAAACCGTTCACTGCTCATCCTTTCTATTTCTGTGCTACTAATGCTGTGTAGATGTTCCGTGTACCTTTTGTTTCCTCCCTCTTTCCATTTTCAGCTGCAGCAGATGTGAGTTGAGGGGATGGCCAGTGGATGCAGAGAGGATACAGTGGACGTTTAATGGATGATAAACGGACATAGAACGTTTGTTGCTCAGATGTCACGGATTTACATTGTACACAGTGGAAAGTTCATCCACTCAAAAAGGTTTGTGCAGCTCAAAACTTCTTGAGCGGATGAAATCTCAGTGGACGGATGCTCAAAGGATAGAGCGTATGAAACATGTATGCAGTGAGTACACAATGGATGCATCGCGTTTTCCAACGGATGGCAAGCTTTTTTTTTACATTTTACATCCTCTTTGCATCCATTGGTGCAGTGTGACATAGGCTTGACTTCCTTTTGTGGAAGGTGCTGCTGCAGATTTTTAGCACTTAGGCAAAAAAAAGTCAGTAGAGGAAGCAAATACTTTTCTGAGTATCTTTTGAGGCAGGGGATGAGGGAAGGGATCAGTTAGAAATTGGAGAAAGCTTGTTGACTCTTGTCATCATATTTACACAATTAATAAAGTAAAAGAATCTTTAATTCAAAGAACTAGCAGGAATGAATGATGACTGTAGAAAAATATTCCCAGAAATTTCAATCAGCTGTTTGTTAGTTTGCTTGTTAACCCAAACCTCTGAGTTGAACAATTTCATTCCTCATGTCTGTTCTTCAGAGGATTGAACAATGCAATCTATCTTATCTCTCTCTTGAGAAAGCTGTCTTGTAACTCGAATAGCGGTAAAAATTTGGTCTAGGAAGACACTAGACTGTAAAATGAAATTGTACAAAATTGAGGACATGCAGAAAGCACATGAAATTTCTCAGAGTGGTTCATACCTATGGGAAAGAAAGAAGGATTCTTTTTGCTTTATTTTGTGTCAGGATTCTGGCAGCCATTTTAGTCTTTTGCTAAAATTAAATATATGTTTGGGTGTTATCTCTCAATTAAACATATCTCAGGAATTGTGATGATTCCTGAAATATGTTTAATTTAAGGAAAACACCCAAACACATATTTAATTTTAGCAAAAGACCAAAATAAAGCAAAAGGGGAAAAAAGGAGAGAAGGACACAAAAGAGATTTTAGACATGGGAAATTCTCCAGTATGACATACGTTTTCAGAGATATGAGAGGTCTTTATAGATGCATGCCAGGCAACATAAAGCCAGATGTTTTTCTTAGAAGAAAAGTTCTATGAACTTGGCAACCAATAATTATTCCGATTGGCTGCCTTGGTTGCTAAAGAGGCCAATGAATAGACTGAGGAAGTTGTCTTTTATAGGGTTTTTATTATTTCATACATGAAATATTCAGGATTCTAACATTATCTAAAAAAGGGTTGCCATAGTAACGACAGTTGTCATGAAGAGATTGTCTTTTTATTCATTGTGAGCACATGCATGACTTACTGGGTATAACACAGTATGTAAGTGAAGGAGATTATCGACAAAACAATACCAAAAGAGAATCTTGTTTTTCTCTTTGAGCCTTTCCCAACCTCTCCTGGATATATTGAGACTGCAGCTCCCAGGTTTTTCTCTGGTCATGCTGGACAGGAAAATGCCACCTTGGGAAGACTGGGGTAAATACAAATATCAATACCTGTAAATAAAAGCACAGATATGCAATCTAATTTTCATAGTTTTTACTTGTGTATGCATATGCAACAACAACAACAACAACAATAATAATAATAGGCCTCTTTCTCTTCATTTTTGTTCATTCATCTATTTGATTTTTATAATCAGAAGCGTCCAGTACAAAAGGAGGCAGAGCATCTATTGTGTTGATATGACTATTTTGGTTATTTGGCCACAGTTCATCTCCAAACACTGTGCTTTTTAATTTCCATATTGTTACATTGTTATACTTCTGTACATATTACAATGCACCTCATATAGTTTGGTTAAAAAGGATACATCAAATATTCATGAATAAATTAAGAAGAGGAAAAATCCACTTGCAAACGTACCTATAATTTGTTTATAATTCCAGCCCTTTTTAGGATATTCATTGGATCTGAATTTCCAACCACAAACAAGTTGAAAAGCACCACTTAAGTGCGAAGTAACTGGAAGAGCAAATTCATAGCTAGAATCTACTCTGTGCCTTAATTTACATAGGCCAGTTGGAGATTTCACTCCTTCCTTCCAAGTCATCATCCTTTGCCTGGACTAGAAGCTCCCGAATGGCTGGTGTGAATTATTATTGATAAGCCTTTCAGTATATGCCATATCCTGGGGAGTTGAGGTGTGTGTATTGGGAACTGATAGTGTTTTTAAGAAGAGACTGGTATTCAAATTTCAAAACACTCAGTCCATGGGGGTTTCTAGAATTCCATATCAAATTTTCTTTATTGATCCTAAAACCTGCAGATGGCTCTTTCTTTCAATTCAGCCTTGATGTTTTTTTGGAACTTTGTGTATGCTTAAAGGCTATTTATTCCCAAATCATTATTTCTTTTTATAAAATCCCATCCTCCTATCCAATGGTCTCACCTCACAGTTCTCTGCATGACAAAAGGACTTTTTTTTTTTTTTATGGTTTCACACTTTAAAAACCTTAGACCCTCATGGTTCAGCCTCCCTTTTCTATACTATTCCCCTCTCTCCTTCTGCCTTTGCTCTGCTTAGCAGGTGTGAAATATTAATTGCCACACTTGGGACTGGGCATCAGTCTGCCGCATCTGACTTAAATATCATTCTCTATGGCGAGTGCAATGATTAGAGGAGGGAGGAGAAACAGAAAGGCCTTTTAAAAATAGAAATAACTTCCCACATGCCTCTTAATTAAGAGCCATGCTTTGCTTCATACTGAGATATTTTGGCTAATTACGAAGAGGGGTACACAATTTGTCACCTTTTTTGCTTTTGTTCTGCCACATCTCTCAGTGACAGCATCACCAAAATGTGATGTACTGCTCAGTCAATAGTTCCAGATGCTCCCTTGCAAATCTTGGAAAAGCCACAGCAGAAAATTTAAAATCATATATTCGTATATTTTTCCTTATAAAAACAAAATAAAATAAATCTGAATAACATGCATGCACACACACAAATCTAAGCAAAAAGAACAATGTCTATATGCCTTTACAATGAACATTTCTTTCCAGGCAACATTTAATTCACAAAAACAAAAAAAGCCAACAAACATGTGACTATGGTTACGAAAAGTTACATAATTATAACTGGAAGAATCAATAAAATCTCAAATGTGAAGAACAGATATAAGGAAAACTTTTACAGCATTTTACATATATGCTTACTTTATGCAAGAAAAGAAATTAGTTCAGCTGTCAAGCATTTTGAGAATATTAGCTAACATTTAAATATACTGTAAAAAATTTTCCAACTTCCATGGTTGCCAAGGAAACGTTGAGGACACTTAAGCCCCTGTCACACTGAACTAACGGATGCAAAGAGGATGTAAAATGGACAAAAAACCTTGCCATCCATTAGTTAACACGATGTATCCGTTCTGTACTCACTGCCTCCGTTTTGCTTCCTCTCTATCCATCCATCCATTTACGGACGTTTCATCCGCTCCCAAAGTTTTGGGCTGCCTAAAAGTTTTGCGCTGAAAATGTATCCAGTTCAAACGTTCTGCATCCGCTACGCATCCGCTAGGCATCCGTTATGCATCCGTTATGCATCCGCTATATCCACTAGGCATCCGTTCCGCATCCGCGCAACTCGCATCCGCCTGGATACAGGGAAAGAAGCGGAACGGATGTGGAACAGATGCAGAACGGATGCAGAACGGATGCAGCACGGAAACAAAGCGTTTAAAGCGGAAAAAACGTTCGCAGAGGGGATCTATCTCAGATATTAAGGATGTCTAGAGGATGCCTAGAGGATGCTTAGAGGATGCAAAGGGACACCTACACTGCCTATAAAAAGGGGGAGCAACTCATCTGCATCTCACTTTCAGACCAGCAGCCCACCTATGCAGACCTCTGCAGCCTTCATCTGACTCTTGCTCTTCCACAGCATCCAGTCATGTCCACTGTGGATCATACCACAGTCCTTTTGGCAGCCACCATCCTTCTGCAACAGTACAAAGCCATCTACAGGCTCTGTGAACTCTACTATGGGAAGAAAAAGAGGCGGCCAAGAAGCGTCTGGGTCTGAAAATGGATCGGAAGAAGAGGAGAGTATGGACTGTACAACAAGCTGATGGTGGAGCTCAGGAACGAAGACACTCGGGCGTTCCAGAACTTCATGAGGATGCCGCCAGCCATGTTTGATGAAGTTGTGCAGTGGCTGACACCCAGGTTGACCAAGGCAAACACCAACTTCCGGCCCAGCATGGACCCTGGGCTCAAGGTGGCACTCACTCTGCACCACCTGGCCTCAGGGACCACCTACAAAAGCATGCAGTACGGCTGGAGGGTGCCACACAACACCATCAGCATTGTGGTCAGAGAAGTGGTGCAGGCCATCATCGAATAATACAAGGAGGAGCTCCTCCAGTGCCCCTCCACTGAAGAAGGATGGAAGAAAGTTGCAGAGCAGTGGTATCAGAGGTGGAACTTCCCACACACCGTTGGAGCCATCGATGGCAAGCACGTGGCCTGCAAAGCTCCAGCCAAGTCAGGCTCCACTTATTTCAACTACAAGGGTTCTTCAGCATCATCCTCTTCGCCATGGTCGATGCTGACTACAAGTTCATGTACATTGATGCTTCAGGCTACGGTTCAGGTTCAGATGCCCAGGTATATAACGCCAGTCACCTCAAGGAGGGGCTGGAACGCAACCTCATCGTGGGCTTCCCAGATCCAGACCCCCTGCCCAACGACACGCAAGATGGGGCCTACTTCATCGTGGGGGATGATGCCTTGTCCCTCACAACCTACCTCATGAAGCCATACAATTCCAGACTCCTGACCTGTGAAGAGAGGATCTTCAACTATAGGCTGTCCAGGGCAAGGCGGGTGGTGGAGAACACCTTTGGCATCCTGGCCAACAGGTTCCAGGTACTTCTCACCACCATGCAGCATCGCTCAGAGACCATGAGGAGGATAGTGGAAGCTTGCTGCATCCTGCACAATCTCATGCGCACCCGCTACCCAGTCTTGCAGAACAGGCTCGTGGACCGTCAACAAGGCAATGGGGACATGGAGCCTGGGAAATGGAGGCAAGGGCGAAACCTGATCGACACTCAGGATGTGCAAAGCCCCAACAGAACCTCACGGGAAGGGAAGAAGCAGCGCAACCTCCTGAAACACTGGTGCAACTCCCCAGCTGGAGCGGTGGAGTGGCAAGACAGGATGATAGATGCTTAATGGATGCTTCCTTCAGCCTGTCTCATCACACGTATGAGATTGGGCCATGTATGTTGGGTGGGCCTACAATGAACAGGGCGTTTAATAAAGAGTTGTGTTTGTGTTGACATGTGTGGATGATTGATTACATTATTATTGATAATAAAGGACCATAGGTGTGGCACCTGGGATGGTGGACCATACAGTCCCACTATGCTTGCACTGGAGATTTATCTATCCCACAGATATTAGCCATCCCAAAGGTATCCCTGCCCATCCCACTGCTATCTTAACCCATCCCACAAGCATGCCAAGGCTTAAGCCAATTCTAAAAGTTTCTACCAAGACTTTATTTAAAAAAAGCAATGAAGCAAGTGTGTGAATCAAAGATAAACTTTATTAAACAACAAGCTGTAAAAAAAAAATGACCCAAGTCAAGTGTCCAAATAAAGTCCACATGTAGCCAGCTAGCCGGTCTCTGGCACTCTTCTTGGTCACTCGGAGGTGTGCCCAGTCTCAGGGGTGAAGGGTCCAGGTGCTGTGTTGGTGGGTGGTGCTGGAGTACCTGGCCTCGAGAGGACAACAGGGGACGGTGTGTTGAGAAAGGTCTCGGACAGCTGGCTCAGCCCCGTGATGCTGAGAGGTCCTTCCTCCATGCCATGGGGTGTCAGCCCCAGTACTGATGACAGATGTACTGAGGCCGGGCTTGGCTGTGGGGTGGAGGAAGGAGTAGTGTAGTGGGGCTGTCTGTTCTGCAGCTGGGTGAGGACTGGCATGGGTGGCATCATTGTCGTCGGTGGCATATTGGCGTGGGTGGCATCGGTGGCATCAGTGAAACAGGTGGCAATGGTGTTGCCCGATGACTCTGTGCCTGGACTGGGAAGGGCTACTGCCTGTGCTGCTGAACCTCCTGGTAGCCATAGCCCTGGTGAGGGCCTGTGGGAAGCCTTGGAATGGGAGGGACATCACCTGGGGTGGAGGAGCAGGCCTGGACTGGGTGGGAGCAGGTTCCTCTGGGTCTGGAGGGTTGTGAAGCAGCTTGGTGATCTGGTTCTTCACCTGCTGGATCCGCCATTTCCTTGAGGGTCTGGTTGACATAGGTGAGGAAGGGCTTGCGGTTGGAGGAGTTGGAGTCGGTGTGGACCAGCTGAGAGAGGAGATCTATGCGGATGGTGTCCCTGATCAGGACATTGTGGCTCTGCCCCTCCAGCTGTCCGGCTCTCTGCCTTTCTGCGGAGGTGGAGCTGGGGGGTGGGGGTGGATGTGGCTCAGAGTGTGGTGGACTCGATGTCTCCTTTCTCCCACCACACCAGGGAGTCCTCTACGCACTCCACCACGCTTACCACACCTGTCCGTGGGTTCTCCGCAGTGGCATGCTCCACAGAAACCTGCCTGGAGACAGGGACTGGGTGGCAGCAGGCTGCCGGAGAGAGAGGGTAGTGAGAGGGGCTGCTGGTGCTCCTTGGTGGCGGATCTCACCCTCCAGGAAGCTGCACCTGGCCATGACATAGGTCTCTCTGTCTGTCAGCTTCACAGTGGCCTGGCCAGATTTCTTCAGGTGCAGCTTCCTGTACCAGATGTGCATATGTTTCCACCAGCCGAGGAGCACCTCCAAAGTGTAACCCATACTCTCTGCCCTCTCTCTCCAAGCAGCCTGCTTCCGCTTGGTGTCCCTGTACAGCCAGTGTCCCTTCTGCCACAGATAGTCGTTCTCTCTCAGCCACTCCAGCACCTCATCCTCGTGCGTCTCCACAATGGAGTATTACCTCCTCTCCCATTGTCGCTTACGCCTCTTCCTCCCTTTGGCAGGACCAGATGGGCCCTCATCAGAGGGGCTCCCAGGTAGTAGGGGCTGCTCCTCCACACCACCAGCACCAGCAGGATCATCATCATCATCATCATCATCATCATCATCATCATCATCATCATCCTCACCAGCAGGATCATAATCAGCAGCATCATCCTCACCAGCAGGATCATCATCATCTTCATCATCATTATCAGCAGCAGCAGGAACACCAGGACCAGGATCAGCAGCAGTAGAGTAAGCACCAGCAGGGCCAGCAAGTCCAGGAGCACGAGCAGGACCAGAAGCACGAGCAGGATGAGCAAGACCAGGAGCACGAGCAGGACGAGCAAGTCCAGGAGCACGAGCAGGTCGAGCAGGTCGAGCAGGACCAGGAGCAGCTTCAACAGAGTAAGCAACAGCAGAAGCCCCAGCACCAGCAGAATCACCACCGCCTGGAGCAGCTTCAGCAGAAGCCCCAGCAGAAGCAGAGTCAGGGGCAGGGGATGGGAGGTTGGCCCTGTCCCTCTTGCCAGGGATGGCAGCAGGTTGCTGAGGCTTTTGCTTCCTCCCCATGGTTGTGGGGTTGCTGGCTGGCAGGGAGGCTGGCAGGCACCAAGGCTGGCAGGAAGCCTGGCAGGAAGGCTGGCAGAAATCCTGGCAGGAAGGCAGGCAGGCACCAAGGCTGGCTGGAAGGCAGGCTGGCAGGGCAGGCAAGGAACTCGAAGTGTCCAGCAGCAAGTCTTTCCTCGGAATGCTGGCCACGTGCGAGCTGCTTCCCTTTATATCCAGGGGGCTTATGTAATACTTCCCCCCCGCATGCGCAATTAACGCTCAGCATCCATTCCGCTTCCGCTGTGCATCCGCTAGGCTTCCGCTCTGCATCCGCTTCATCCGCTGTGCATCCGCTTCATCCGTTCGGCGTCCATTCTGCTTCCGCTGTATCTGTTCCGCGGCCGCTTTGCTGAGGCCCTCCAGAAGCCCTGCGGTTGCACCATCCACTCCCATCCACTTCCATCTGCTGGGCTTCCATTCCGCATCCGCTTTGCATCCGCCCTGCGTCCTCCCCGCGTCCGTGTTATCTGCTCCGGTTATGCAAATTTCGCCCCTTTTGAGAACAGATAACAACGGATGGAACATTTTTCTCGTCCGTTGTGTCCGTTTTGCATCCATTGGCCAGTGTGACATAGGCTTAAGATCAAGGCTGATAAAGACTGAAATTAAAAAAAAGTACTTGATCAAGTCTGCCAGTCATGAGAAGGAATAGAGAACTGCAAGGCTAAAGCTTGTAAGGAAGGAACCAGCACCATACATTCTCAATAGAACTACTGTGTAAACACTGAGCAGGTGTCTCTCAACTCTATGTATGTGCTCATGGGCTGAGAGGTGGGGAAACAGCCAAACATTTATTGACTCAAAAGAGTGGGAGAAAGTGGCTCTAAGACTCACATACACATATATGGTTAGATATCCATATATGTTATGTTAGATATCCATGTTCTGCAGTTAATGTCTGGAATACTCTACCTGACTCTGTGATTTCTTACCCAAACACTTTAACCTTAGACTGTCTACTATTGACCTCACCCATTTCCTAAGAGGTCTAGGGGGTGTGCATAAGCGCACCGATGTGCTGATTGTCCCTGTCCTATTGTTTCTTTTTATTTTTCTTATATGTATCCATTTCATGTATTCATAGCTATGTTTATACTTATGCCTGTTATCTTACAATCACTCGACAAAATAAATAAATAAATAAATAAATAAATAAAAGTAGACAGATCTCTACATAAATGTCTTCTTTCTTTTTCTTAGTAAAGCATCTTATCTAGCAGTGCTGAGTCTGTAACATTTCAGTGTCTAACCTCGAAAGCATGGGTGTCAAACTCGCCACGTCAGGTTGCTGTCATGTGATGTTTCCCAATGTTTTCCCCATTTGTGGGGCTAGGGTGGGCATGGCCTGCATGTGACGCATCTGGCCCATGGGCTGCCAGTTTGATATCCCTGCTCTAAAGGGAGGGTTGGGTTTTTGAGATTAGACATTGATAGTGATGCCTGGTTTAAGGTCTGAAAGCAACAGGGCATCTATGAGCACAAATATGCCATGAGTATAATTTTGACCTGCTCCAAACTCATTGTATGCTTAACTCTACTTCTAAAAAAATATTTTAGTTTTTTAAATATGCAGACAAATCACACATTTGCAATCTGAATGCCAGAAATATCTCAGAAAGTTAATAGCCATGACCTCATCTTATAGTAATTTATTCTACAAGTTAATTCATTGTGCGAAGTATTTTAAAACTCCTTATCAGTTTCTCTGGGTAATCCCAGTCTTGGTATTATGAATGAGGGAAAAAATACTTCATGCTATGAATGATTTTATATATTTCAATCATATTTCTACTTGGTTGCCTTTTTCCCCAAACCCAAAACTTATAAATATTTTAGTTTTTTATCATAAAGAAAAAGCAGTTTAGTTGCCCCTTTCTACTGATTTGTCAACTGCATTATATTCTTCCTCAAAGGTAGCAACCAGAACTTAAATAATCCAGTATATACACTTTCCAGAACTCAGAGGGAATAAATTATTCATCATTTGACCACAAGGATTTACAAATGCATAAGAAATGTAAAGCCTGATAATCATCAACTATGTCCAGATATACAACCCAATTCTTGCTACATTCATGCTGTACACTAAAATGAAATATTAACTTTAATAGTTCAATCTTAACTAGACCATACAAGGTTACAGTAGGCTTTATGTTCCAAATGTTAAATAGACCTGAATGGCTAGCTTTCTGTAGAGAAACCATCTTTTCCAATTCACCGAGGTTCAATTTCAGATTAAAGGAAAAATAAATTCAATCAATCAATCAATCAATCAATCAATCAGAATAGAGCTGGAAGGGACCTTGGAAGTCCTAGTCCAACCCCCTGCTCAAGCAGGAGAGACCCTATATTATTTCAGATAGGTGGTTGTCCAGCCTTTTCTTAAAAAATCTGCAGTGATGAAAATCGAGTCCTTGACGTTGTCTTAGCTTGGTTGTTTGCTTATAGATGTTTCATTACCTGACCAGATAACATAATCAGTGCTAATGAATATGGGATTTGATTTCTGTTCATATACATTAGCCTGTATCTGCCAGTGTTGGTGGGATGGGATTGTCTCCTTTGTAGTTTCTTGATTAGTGTCTTGTTTTTTCCTTGATTGTTTCCTAATGCTAATTTAATGTATAAGAGAATGTTCTGATCTTTTTGTTTCCTTATCTCCCTTTTTATTGTACCTTGTAAATGGTGTGCAAATGTGGATTATCTCTATGTATCTAATGATGGCTGATTAGTCTGAATGACAAACTTTCAGGAATACCCTAGTATTTTTGGTTTTAGTTTGTGCAGGACACTTGAATTTTCTCAGTTGAAACTATGGTTGAATCTATCTTTGTGTTATGAAATTAAGGAACTGCCATTGTGTTTTCTGACTACTAGTTGGTATTCATGGATGTGCTCTGCTAGTTTTCTGCCTCTCTGTCCTACATAGTGACTATTGCAATCCTTATAATCTTGTTTTCAATTCTTGGGCTATTGAATTTTTGATTTACTTGGTATATTTTGGAGTTTTTACTTGATTTGTGTGCTACAGTGATGCCACAGGGGTGTAATAGACTGCATTGCTCTAGTTAATATAGAATAAAATAATAAAATTAAAAAATTAAAATCAGTTGGCCAGCTAGAATATATATGTATCTTAGTCACATTGGATAACAAATTGTTTCCAGATTTACTTGAAATCCCTAAACAGTTTGGAATATTGTTATCTAAAGGGTCACTTCTATCCTCTTCGTCATCCTAGGATGTGCTTTCCACATTGTTAAACTTTGGAACAAAACATGAAATTTTCACCAGAGAGACCTCTTTCTTTCTTTATTCCAGATATGACTGACTGAGGATCACACTTGGCCTAGCAAAGGACAGACTCAAACATGTTGGCAGATGTAGGTACAAAACTAAACTGATTCAATATAATTTTGTGAGCTTTTTTTTTTCTTTCTAGAGTTTTTCTCACAAGTGTATTTGGTTGATTTTTGTATCAACCTAATTTTGATCCATTGGTTGTAACAGGAATTGACTGACCTGCTTACTTGCCCAAATCTGGCATCATGGGCTGAAAGAGGTGACTAGCTCCAGAGTCACCTCTTTCAGCCCACTTTGATTCCTGAGATGGGACTAGAACGCAATCATCTGTTTTCTAGCTTAACCACAAAATGGCTCTCAATAAGAACTTATATTTCAATTAAACTAATTTAGCACAATTATTATTGCCACACCAACTCTTTGCTACAATAAAAAGTGAAATTCAGTGGCAATATGTGGATGGTTTCTGGAAGCCAAAATTTTGAGATGTTCCCAAGACAGGACACAGGAGTTCCATGTGACCTAGATTGGAGAGATAGTAAGGATGGGTTAGAAATGCCTTTGTTTTCTTATTATTTTTAAATTCAGATATGCTTTTTGCAGAATTATTTATTGCTGTGCTATATTGACTTTGATTACATGGTGTTTTGATTTATGCAAACTATCTTTTATGGGCTGTAAGATCTTAAATCAATTTCACAATGATGCTGCTGATTCCAATATTATTTTATGCCAAATGTTAACTTATGCATTATTATATTAAAGTAAATAATAGTCTTTATCTAAAGAAGTTAACTGAAACTCATGAAAGTTTATGTTTTTAATAAAATGTGTTAATTGAAAAAGGTGCTATCAGGCCTGATTTTTTTGCCACTTTATATTAACATGAATCTCCTCTTACAACCTTTACCTCTACTAAAGTGTCATACCATTCCCTTTAAAAAATGAATAAAAGGCACTATTGATAGGATATCATAGAACAGTTTATCTATCAATGCTATTGCAGTCATATGCTTGCCCAGTCTGGTATAAATCTGCAGATGATGGAAAAGTAGATGTTGCTCTGAACAAAGGTAGCAGAATTATTATTGGATGCCTTAAAGCCACCCTCTAGATAAGATCTACCTCCTAGTTGGCATTGCTCCACTCACTGTTTACAGAGAAGCAGCACCATACAGAGACAGACTCAAATCATCAATATCTAGATAATACCCTCCCTATGACTTACAAGCAGCTCAGCAGAGACTAAAATCCAGGAAAAGCCTCTTTAGGTCAATGGAGGACTTTGAAGAATTTGAAAACAAAGTGGATCTATGGAAAGCTACAAAGAACTAACAATGGATAGAACCAATGGAGGAGCTGGCACTTGGGTCTGATGAAAGCTGGGAAGTATGGAAATAATTGAATAGACTGTGCATGGGTACAACAAGATCCAGAGACACTCTGAACAAATGGGGTTATTTGATTGTTTCTGCTCTTTGTGATTGTGGTGACATGCAGACAACAACACCTGCTCTTTGTACCCTGATTAGTATACACTTGAGGATCTTATAGCAGTGCAACAGAACACAATTAATGTTTCTAGTTTCTGGGCAAGATCTGTTTAATTTGTATATATTTTAATATTTAAATGTTATGTCATACAGCATGGGCTTGAAACCCTGTTCCATGCTCTGGTACTGGACCATGGCCCATTAGGAACTGGGTTGATCAAGTGGCAGGTGGGCAGCGAGTGTGCAAAGCTCCATTTGTGCAAGCAGCAGGTGTGTGTACAAAACTATCCCTTTTTCCACGATGCTGCTACCGCTGCTGGTCCACAGAACTGAAAAGTTTGGGGATCTACTGTCATATATTGTAGTATGCTTTAATTTTAATTGTGATGTGATGGATCTGACATGAGTAAATGAACAAATTGCAGTCATCACCAAAAATAGCCTTTGTTGAACTTCTGGATAAACAGGTGGATATTTCTATAAAGTAGCAGTCAAAGTATTCCAGCAGATCTGACACTCACAATTTACTAGTGAATAATTTGCATGTATCAGAAGATGGACTCTTGGATTATCTTCTCTCTTTTCTCAATGCCACACAGAGTCCCTCTTCATTTCAAAAATCCAATTATTACTTCTATACAATATTTGAGAACAAAAGAAATAGGAACAATGCTTTGCATTAAGATGACAATTGTAAAAGACTTTATAATAATTTATGAAATTATATAGCATTGCATAGTTTGCCCGATAATAACTCAAATTGATGTACTAAACAGGCATAGTAATTATTTTAACAATATTAAATGTCTCTCTGTCAAATAATCATTTCATAAATATGGAGAAAGCATTTCTAAGTGGCACTGTCATTTAAGACACTACTGGATTAGTAACACCCCCACCCATATTCTTTTTCTTCAAGACAGATGGAGCTTCTTATCGGGCTGTGAGCTTCCTATTTTGTGAAAAATGAAAATGAATTTTTAAATTAAAAAAAGTATATATTATAGAAGAAATGTTGGCAGTGAACTGGAAAAATAGAAGGGAAGATAAAAGGAAGTATTTCTTTATCCAGGAATAAATTGTGCAAACCTTGTTCTATTACAGAAAGTCCCCCAGGGTATGAAGAAATAATTTATTTTCTGTCAGCTGTTTAAGACTCACAGTTCAGGCTGGGTGTATTAACTAGAGATGCCCAAACTAAAAACACATTTAAAAAAACAACTCACAAAACCCTATGAATTTAAAGTATTATTCTTCAGATAAAACATAAATGATAATGTCACTTACAGCCTTAGGATATTCTGGCCCAGATATTCACAACCTGGGAAGATACAGAGTTTAAGGATTTTTAATGACCCTTTCCATGTATCCATGAGGTTGGTGATAGTTTCCTCTGCACCATTATGATTACCAAAATTTACATAATTCCCTACACAATAGTGGATGCCACTTTAGTACACCCAGTGAACTTCTTGTTTCATCGGATCTCTCCTGCATTGTCAAATTTTACATTTTACAAATGTGCAGGGATATACAGGATACTTGTAAAGCCCATGTCACACAGCACCAACGGATGGAAAGAGGATGTAAAACGGAGAGAAACACTTGCCATTCCTTGGTTAATGCGATGCATCCTTTCTGTACTCACTGCGTCCACTTTTCATACTCTCTATCCGTCCAGCATCTGTCTACTGAGATTTCATCCACTCAAAAAGTTTTGAGCTGCACAAAACTTTTTGAGCGGATAAAGTATCCAACGCATCCGTTCTACATCTGCTACGCATATGGGGAACATCCGTCATACATCCGTCATCATCCGTTATGCATCCGCTATATCCGCTAGGCATCCACTGCACATCCGCACAACTCACATCCGCTCCAGTGGAAAACGGACACAGGGAGGAAGTGAAACGGACACAGAACGGACACGCAGCGTTAGTAGCACGGACGTAGAAAGGATGAAAGTGGATGCAGCTCTCATATAAAGCATTAAAACGGAAAAAACGTTCATATAGGGGACGTATCTCGGATATTTAGGATGTCTGCAGGATGTCTACAGGATGCAGAAGGACACCTAGCGGAAAAACGATATTTCCTATAAAAAGGGGGAGAAATCACCTGGATCTCACTTTCAGTCCAGCAGCCCTGCTGTGCAGACCTCTTCAGCCTTCATCTGGCTCTTGCTCTTCCACAGCATCCAGTCATCTCCACCATAGATCATCGCACACTCCTTTTGGTAGCCAGCATCGTTCTACAACAGTTCGAAGCCCTCTACAGGCTCTTTCACCTGTTCTATGCAAGGAAAAGGAGGCGTCCAAGAAGTGTGTGGGTCTGAAGATGGATCACGAGAAAAATGGAGTACGGACTGTATAACAAGCTGATGGTGGAGCTGAGGAATGAAGACCCTCGTGCATTCCAGAACTTCATGAGGATGCCGCCAGCCATGTTTGACGAAGTTGTGGAGCGGCTGAGACCCAGGTTGACCAAGGCAAACACCAACTTCCAGCCCAACCTGGAACCTGGGCTCAAGGTGGCACTGACTCTGCGCCACCTGGCCTCCGGGACCACGTACAGGAAAATGCAGTACGGCTGGAGGGTGCCACACAACACCATCAGCATTGTGGTCAGAGAAGTGGTGCAGGCCATCATTGAAGAACACCTGAAGGAGCTCCTCCAGTGCCCCTCCACTGAAGAAGGCTGGAAGAAAGTTGCACAGAAGTGGTATCAGAAGTGGAAATTCCCCCACACCATTGAAGGCACAGATGGGAAGCACGTGGCCTGCAAAGCTCCAGCCAGGTCAGGGTCCACTTATCACAACTACAAGGGCTTCTTCAGCATCATCCTCTTCGCCATGGTCAATGCTGACTACAAGTTCATGTACATCGATGCTTCAGGCAACGGGTCAGGTTCAGATGCCAAGGTATACAACGCCAGTCACCTCAAGGAGGGCCTGGAACGCAACCTCATCATGGGCTTCCCAGATCCAGACCCCCTGCCCAACGACACACAAGATGTGCCCTACTTCATCGTGGGGGATGATGCCTTCTCCCTCAGAACCTACCTCATGAAGCCCTACACTTCCAGATGCCTCATCCGTGAAGAGAGGATCTTCAACTACAGGCTGTCCAGGGCAAGGCGGGTGGTGGAGAACGCCTTTGGCATCCTGGCCAACAGGTTCCAGGTATTTCTCACCACCATGCAGCATCGCCCATAGACTGTGAGGAGGATCGTGGAGGCTTGCTGCATCCTGCACAATCTCATGCACACCCACTACCCAGTGTTGCAGAACAGGCTCGTGGACCTCCACCAAGGCAATGGGGACATGGAGCCTGGTGAATGGAGGCAAGGGTAAAACCTGATAGATACTGTGGATGTGCAAGGCCCCAACAGAGCTTCATGTGAAGGGAAGAAGCAGCGCAACCTCCTGAAACACTGGTGCAACTCCCCAGCTGGAGCAGTGGAGTGGCAAGACAGGATGGTAGATGCTTAATGGATGCTTCCTTCAGCCTGTCTCATCACACTGATGAGATTGTGCCATGTATGTTGAGTGGCCCTACAATGAATTGGGCATTTAATAAAGAGTTGTGTTTATGTTGAAATGTGTTGATGAATGATTAAATTGTTATTGATAATAAAGGGCCATATATGTGGCACCTGGGAGGGTGGATCATACAGTCCCACTATGCTTGCACTGGAGGTTTATCTACCCCACAGCTATTACCCATCCCACAGGTATCCCTGCCCATCCCACTGCTATCCTAACCCATCCTACATCTATTACCCATTCCACAGGTATCCCTGCCCATCCCACTGCTATTCTAACCCATCCCAAAGCTATTACACATACCACAGGTATCCCTGCCCATCCCACTGCTATCCTTACCCATCCCACAAGGATGCAAAGGCTTAAACCATTTCTAAAAGTTTCCACCAAGACTTTATTTACTAAAAGCACTGAACCAAGTGTGTGAAGCAAATATAAACTTTATTAATAACAAACTGTAAAAGCAAAATGACCCAAGTCAAGTGTCCAAAACAAAGATAAACTCAACAGGTAGCAACCCAGTCTCTGGCACTCTTCTCAGTCACTCTGAGCCTGCCCATAGTCTCAGGGGTGAAGGGTCCAGGTGCTGTGGAGGTGGCTGCTGCTGGAGTGCTGGTCTGAGGCGCCATTGGGATGCCTGGCCCTGAGAGGACAGCAGGGGATGGTGTGTGGAGGAAGCTCTCAGAGAGCTTGCTCAGTCCTGTGATGTTGAGAGCCCCTTCCTCCATGAAATGGGGTGTTAGTCCCAAGACCGATGACAGATGTTCTGAGGCCGGGCTTGGCTGTGGGGTGGAGGAAGGAGGAGTGTAATGGGGCTGTCTGGTCTGCAGGTGAGTGAGGTGAGGTGTCGGTGGCATCTGTGGCATTGGTGGCATTGGTGGCACTGGTGGCATGCAATGAACCTGTGCCTGGACTGGGAAGGGCTGCCTGTGCTGCTGGAACTCCTGGTAGCTGTAGACTTGGTAGGTGAGGGCCTGTGGAAAGCCTTGGAAGGGCTGTGACATCACCTGGGGTGGAGAAGCAGGCCTGGACTGGGTCGGAGCAGGTTCAGCTGGGCCTGGAGGGTTGTGCAGAAGACCTGTGATCCTCTCCTTTATCACCTGGTACTGGGATTCGGACATGTCCATGAGGGTCTGGTTGACGTAGGTGAGGAACGGCTTGAGCTTAGAGGATGGTATGTCAGTGTGTACCATCTGAGAGAGGAGATATACACTGGTTTTGATAGTCTCCCTGATCTCCAGCAGGACAGTGTGGCTCTGTCCCTCCGGTCTGCCTCTCTGCCTGCTTTCTGTGGAGGTGGAGCTGGGGGTGGGGGTGAGTTGGTCTATGGTGGCAGTAGCCTCTCCTTGCTCCAACTGCATCAGGGGGTCCTCCACGCGCTCCACCACGGGGAGTGCAGCTGTCGGGGGGTTCTCTGTCGTGGGGCACTCCACAGATTCCTGCCTGGACACAGGAGCTGACTCTTGGCCAGAAGAGGACTGGCTCTCTGTGGGCTACCTGAGAGAGAGGGTTGACAGAGGGGCTGCTCCTCGGTGGCGGACCTCATCCTCCAAGAAGCTGCACTTGGCCATCACGTAGGTCTCCTGGTCGGTGAGCTTGTCCACGGCCTGGCCAGACTTCTTGAGGTGCAGCTTTCCTTACCAGGTGTGCATGTGCTCCCATCAGCCGAGGAGGACCTCCGAAGTGTAGCCCAAGCTCTCTGCCTTCTCTCTCCAAGCCGCCTGCTTCCGCTTGGTGTCTCGATAGAGCCTGTGTCTCTTCTGCCAGAGATACTCGTTCTCCCTCAGCCATTCGAGCACCTCATCCTCATGTTCCTCTTCAATGGAGTACTGCCTCCTCTCTGTATCACATGATTTACTCTTCCTCCCTCTGGCAGGGCCTTCTGGGCCCTCATCACTTTGAGGTTCTAGGGGCTGGTCCACCACACCACCACCACCAGCAGCAGCAAAAGCAGCAGCAGCACCAGAGCAGCAGCAGCAGCAGCAGCAGCAGCAGCAGGAGCACCAGCACCAGCACCAGCAGCACCAACAGCACCAGCAGGACCAGCAGGATGAGGAGGAGCACCAGCAGAGTAAGCATCAGCACCAGGAGCAGCACCAGCAGAGTAAGCACCAGCAGAAGCACCAGCACCAGGAGCAGCACCAGCAGAGTAAGCACCAGCAGAAGCACCAGCACCAGGAGCAGTACCAGCAGAAGCCCCAGCACCAGTAGAGTCAGCCCGAGCAGCAGAAGCCCCAGCAGAAGCAGAGTCAGTGCCAGGGGGTGGGTTGGTGGCCCTGTCCTTCTTGCCAGGGCTGGCAGGAGTAGGTATAGGCTTCCTCTTCTTCCCTATGGTTGTTGGCTGGAGATGTGTCTGGCAGCAGATCTTTCCTCTGAATGGTGACCTGCTTGCGAGCTGCATCCTTTTATATCCGCAGGGCTGATGCCATGCATCCTCCCCGCATGCGCAGTAAATGCTTTGCATCCGCTAGGCATCCGCTAGGCATCCGCTAGGCATCCGCTCTGCATCCATTCCTTATGCTGTGCATCTGCTTCGCTGTTCTCCCACGGAAGCCCTGTGGATATGTCATCCGCTTCCATCCGCTTCCATCCGCTTCCATCCGCTAGGCTTCCCTGGAGCATCCGCTTAACATCCTTGCTACGTCCTCTCCCCATCCGTTCCTTTCCGTTGTTGTCTGTTCTCTTTATGCAAATTTGGGGCACTTTTGAAAGCGGATAACAACGGATGGAACTTTTTCTCGTCCGCTGTGTCCTTTTTACATACTTTTTGCATCCGTCGGCCGATGTGACAGGGCCTTTTGCCACCAGTGTTTCCATTCATCAGTCTCCTAAAATATGATCATCTTCACTTCTGAAAAGAATAAACAAAGACTCTTATTGATGAGGGCTGCACAAGCCATTTAATATAAGGTATTTTGCAAAATATTAACAAAAGTGAACACATTTGGAGTGTTGAAGTAATTTTGGTTAGTGGCTTTAGTTGCTTTGAAGGCTTTCTTATCACCATGTTACAATGTGCAGCTCAACTGCTACATTGTCTTGGCATTCCAAAATGGAAGCATTGCTTGCACATGAGTATGCATGTATCCTAACATACTTTGTAAAGTCCTTTTTTGAATGCATTGTGTAGTCCTATCTTGTCTGTGTCCATCAGAAAGTTGAAACGGGGGAGGAAATGATGCTATATGAGTTGTGATGATGCAGTGCAAATCACATGACTGTGGTTTGTGCAATATTGGGACAAATGTGTGAAAGTTCAAGTTTAATGTCAAGGTGTCTTCCCAGCTGCTTTTTTCCATCATCGTTCTCTTCCAGGCTGCTGCAGCTTCTTCTAGTACAACAACAACAAAGCCCCAATCATTATGATTAGGAGCTGCAGCTGCCATAGAGGGGTGACAGATTTAGGGGAAGCCACAAGCCAGGTTGAGGGGAGCCGCATCTCCCCTCCTGGGCTTGGTCTTTTTCCCCCTGAAGACGACTTCAGCGGTGGTTTAAAATGGCCACCCCTAAGCAGAGGACTCAGCTAGATTAAGATTTGTGCAGGAGGGAAGAAAGAGGTGGATAACATCTGAACCGGGACAACTGGGCAATACAACTAAACAAAAGTATCCCAGGATTAAGGTAACATGGAATTTTTAAGAAAAGAAAAGTGAGAGAACTTTGAGAACTTTAGAAAATTGAAAGAAGAAAGAAGGAAAGTAAAAGTGGTTTTTTTGTGGACTTTAACAATCATAAAATGCAGGAGTGTGTAATGATGATATCTCTTTGGGAATTAAAAATGGAACTTAAAAATATGAGAGAATTACAACAGGAAAGAGGCAAATTACTTTGCTCTGTATTAGAAAAAATGGAAATGGCAATTGAAGAACAAGAAGAAAGAGCTTCAGAGAAGTCAGAGTCGACTCAAGGAGAAGACATTTTAAATAGACAATTAACACAAAGAACACTACAAAGAAGTGGGGAAAGAAGGAAGGTTAAAAAGTTGAGATTTAAGAAGGAAATCAAAAGGGGGAATACCTGTGAAATCGGGAAAGGCAAAAAGACCCAGCAGAAAAGGGGAAAGAAAGATATTAAGTTAATATAGACTATTAAAAGCAAGGAGAGACATTGGTAACAATAATAATAATAATAATAATAATAATAATAATAATAATAATAATAATGATGATGATGATGATGATGATGATGATGATGATGCAAACACATATTGTTTATTTTTATTTTTAAAATAAATATTAAAGGATTATATTTGAAATAATTGAAATGAAACAAAAATATGTTTCGACTGAGATTAATGAAAGAGGCTAGAATTAATGTGTTTGTTTCTCTCCTTACTGAAAATTTGAAATGTAAAAGGTAATAATAGAATTAAGTATGCATATATGAATGTATAATTGCTGTCATATTTGCATGTAATGGTGATGACCCGGAAATATGTTGTCCACTAAAAAGAGATTTTTGTTTTTTAATGTGAAAAACTGAATAAAATTTGATTAAAAAAAAAGAAAGGTGAAATGGGGGAGGAAATGATGCTGTATGAATTGTGATGATGCAGTGCAAATCACATGACTGTGGTTTGTGCAATATCAGGACAAATGTGTGAAAGTTCAAGTTTAATGTCAAAGTGTCTTCCCAGCTGCTTTTTTCCATCATAGTTCTCTTCCAGGCTGCTGCAGCTTCTATTAGTACAATAACAACAACAAAATGCCTCATGCCCCATCCTCATTCCATACAAAAGGAGGGAAATTAATTGCTTACTCCTTATTTTGTATATTTGTCTTGTTGTTTACAAACAAAACCAGGGAAATTCTAATAGAGTGAAGCTGAAAAACCATAAAGTCTTTTTTTCTTTAAAGACCCACTGAGCTGAAAGTTGAGACAATAGCAGTGTTCATGCAAATGAGGAAACGGTGTGCCCACCAACTTCATAAAATCTCAGCATTTCAAAGTTAGCATTTCAAAGCCTAGCTTTATAGAAGGCAAAGAGGATACAACAATGAGAAATGACACACTGTTTAAGATTCTTGGCATCTTTGACCAAAATCAGAGTGGGAAAACTATTTTTAAAAAAAGTACTTAGGCCTACATGAAATAACTTTTTCCATCATTGGAAAGACTGATTCTTCAATCACAATATTTTTCACCAAATCTTTATTGTCAATAACATATGCTTGTAATAATATAGAAGCAACAATGCTCTTTCGAAATCTTACCACAGAAACCTATGACAAGTTATGGGATCTATAGACAAAGTAGAAAAGATTTGAAGGGATTGAACTGAAGCAGATTGTCTATATTCAGGAAATAAATTAAATTATGTAAATCTAGGTGTCAATGAATGATGGAAAGAAGCAGACAACTTACAAGGTCAGAATATACACAATTATGAATGAAACTGTGAAAAGTGTCCAAACAAACATACAAACAAACCTAAAGCCCATGTCACACTGAACCAACGGATGCAAAGAGGATGTAAAATGGACAAAAAACCTTGCCATCCGTTGGTTAATGCGATGTATCCGTTCTGTACTCACTGCCTCCGTTTGGCTTCCTCTCTATCCGTCCAGCATCCATTTATGGATGTTTCATCCGCTCCCAAAGTTTTGGGCTGCCTAAAACTTTTGCGCGGAAAATGTACCTAGTTCGTCTGTTCTGCATCTGCTACGCATCCGCTAGGCATCCTTTACGCATCCGTTCTGCATCCGCTATATCCGCTTGGTGTCCGCTGCACATCCGCGCAACGCGCATCTGCCCGGACGCAGGGAGGAAGCGGAACAGATGCAGAACGGATGCAGAACGGATGCAGAACGGATGCAGAATGGATGCAGAATGGATGCCTAGCGGAAACAAAGCGTTTAAAGCAGAAAAAACGTTCGCAGAGGGGACCTATCTCGGATATTAAGGATGTCTAGAGGATGCCTAGAGGATGCCTAGAGGATGCCTAGCGGAAAACCTATACTGCCTATAAAAAGGGGGAGCAACTCGCCTGCATCGCACTTTCAGAACAGCAGCCCAGCGGTGCAGACCTCTGCAGCCTTCATTTGCCTCTTCCACAGCATCCAGTCATGTCCACCATGGATTGTAACAAAGTCCTTTCGGTAGCCACCATCATTCTGCAACAGTGCGAAGCCATCTGCAGGCTCTGTGAACACTACTGTGAGAAGAAAAGGAGCCACCCAAAAAGAATCTGGGGCCAAAGATGGTTCACCAGTAGAGCGGAGGACGGACTGTACAACAAGCTGATGGTGGAGCTCAGGAGCGAAGACACTCGGGCATTCCAGAACTTCATGAGGATGCCTCCAGCCATGTTTGACGAAGTTGTGCAGCGCCTGACACCCAGGTTGACCAAGGCAAGCACCAGCTTCCGGCCAAGCCTGGAAGCTGGGCTCAAGGTGGCACTCACTCTGTGCCCACCTGGCCTCAGGGACCTCCTACAGGAGCATGCAGAACGGCTGGAGGGTGCCATCCAACACCATCAGCATTGTGGTCAGAGAAGTGGTGCAGGCCATCATCGAAGAATACAAGGAGGAGCTCCTCCAGTACCCCTCCACTGAAGAAGGATGGAAGAAAGTTGCAGAGCAGTGGTATCAGAAGTGGAACTTCCCACACACCGTTGGAGCCATAGATGGGAAGCACATGGCATGCAAATCTCCCGCCAAGTCGGGGTCCACTTATTTCAACTACAAGGGCTTCTTCAGCATCATCCTCTTTGCCATGGTCGATTCTGACTACAAGTTCATGTACATCGATGCTTCAGGCAACGGCTCATCTTCGGATGCCCAGGTATACAACGCCAGTCACCTCAAGGAGGGCCTGGAACACAACCTCATTGTGGGCTTCTCAGATCCAGAACCCCTGCCCAACGACACGCAAGATGTGCCCTACTTCATCATGGGGGATGCCATCCGCTCCCATCCGCTTCCATCCGATGGGCTTCTGTTCTGCATCCGCTTTGCATCCGTCCTGCGTCCTCCCCGCATCCGTGTTATCCGCTCCAGTTATGCAAATTTTTGCCCCTTTTGAGAGCGGATAACAATGTATGGAACATTTTTCTCATCCGTTGTGTCCGTTTTGCATCCGTTGGTCAGTGTGACATGGGCTTTAGATGCTCAAAAAGCTGTACAATGTTTTATTTTAAGGCTGTAACTGCCAGATGGAGAACATGGGAATTAAAAATTGGACATGTCCTGTTTTTGCCGGATATCTAGTAACCCTGGATAAAAGATCTCAAGACCTCAATATAACATTTATTGTCATTTTTTACATGTGCACACTGGCACACATTAAAAATTAAATCCTGTTTCCTGCTCTCAAAAGAAAGTATCTCTCTCTCTCTCCCTCTCCCTCCCTCTCTCTCTATACATATACACATGCTATAATGCATACATGTATGGCATATATGGATGGAGGTATATACATATATATACCCTACACACAGGGCCGTCTTAACAGCATTATGGGACCTGGGCAAAGCAGTGTACTGGGGCCCCTATGACAATTACTCACAGGAATAAAAATGTAAATGGTTGATAAAATTAAACATATATTTGCTTGCATTAATAAATATGCAATAAAATGTAATAAATACATTGCTGCATTTATATGATACAAAGTGCATTGAAAAGTTAACATACACAGAATAATATGGGGGCCCCATGCTCGTGGGGCGCACAGGCAAGTGCCAATCAGGCCCATGCATGAAGACAGCATTGCCTACACACATATAACACACACACACACACACACACACACACACACACACATATACACATATACACATATATGTGCATTTTGAATGCATAGTGGAAAGAGGAAATGAGAGTTCATAAGGTTGATACTATATGGAACAAAACTGACTGCCAAACTGTGACAAACCAACTGAAGCAGAAATAAATTGGCTCAGTTGTTGATTACAGATAGTGAAAGGAAATTGGGGACATGTAGAACATTTTCTGGAATGGTAGCTCTCGAATGGTAGCTTCAAATACTGAACTTTGAAAATTCATAGTATAGAATATAACTATTTATTATATTAGAATATTGATCTATATAGGTTAGTATTGCTACTAAGTATTGTTACTAAGCAGTAATTCTTTGAGACAGTAATTCTTTGTGGCTGCATAATAAAATATTTTATTAAAAAGTCAGGACTGGTAGGTTACCAAACATCTGAACATGAAAAGATGGACAAATCAGGTGAACAGAAGGACACACAAATTGTTTAATATATGTATGTACATTCATTAGAGAAGAAGGCATACAATGGCATTCATTGAGTAAACAGGCATGCAATAGGAAATATATGTTGATAGGAATATGGTAGAGTTATTAGGAAGCAAAGGCCTTCAGCATGTAAGTGATTAAGATCTTGTCAATTTCAGGCAGCAGCCCTAGGCAGAGGAGTACTAATTAAGGTCATAGAGCAGAGCTTGTTAACTTGCAGTTAGCACTAATTAGGAAAGCAATGCACAGCAGAGAAAAGGTGCTCAGGAAATGACCTCCCTAATCTTCCATCAGGATCAAACTGATAGAATTCATCATCAAAATACTGAAAATCTATGTCACACTTGATATTATTTTACATATCCAACAAATCAATTCAACTATTAAATTTATCAGGATTAATTGACCTATTTAATATTTTAGAAAGCACCTCCGTTAGGTGTCCCCTCCAAAGTAAAAGTAATAGGCTATTCCTGATTGCAAAAGAATTCAAAATGACCTCCCTTTATTATCTGTGTTCAACCACTGAGCCAATTTATTTCAGACTCAGTAGCTTTATATGTAGGATTACTTACTTATTTATCAAATGTATTCATCCCACAAGGAACTGACAGGAATAAGTATGTCCTTTGTAAATTCTTTCTGAGTATTGTGTTATTCCCAGCTAGGACAACACTGCAGAAGCATGCCTGCACACGAAGATGTTTGCACATTTTTCGACAAGCCAAATTTTGTTGGCCATTGTTACCTGTTCTGCACTGGCCCCAGAAAGGTGGAGTGGCATGAATTTTATGATCCATTGGTGGAGGAGAAATATAAACAGCACTTTGAAATTTCAAAGCTGTGGCTTTTTATAAAAAAAGAAAAGTCTCTTTATTTTCAATAAGTGATATAAAGGTTACAAAAATATCAATATTAGGTGAAATAATTATTTAATTCTGATAAAGAAATATTAAATCTAGCACTTAAATAACCACCCAAGTTTTTTCATGTGAGATTTCTTTTCCTCCTTAGACAGGAAAGCAATAAATCTTTGTTAAATGGGTTTTAAAACTTTTGTTTTTTTCCCAGCTGGGACTGGCTTCATGCTATAAGACAAGAGTGTCTGATGGAGATTCCCAATTTTTTTTCCCTGAAGGGAGTTTCTAAAAGGATTGTATTTTTTAGCTCTGGTTGGAAACAAATGAGTAGCATACAGTGAATAAAATGTCCCATACTGTTATGTTGAACACCTTACTATATCAAACTTGTGTTTGTTGAACCTAGGTGTCCTTTCAAGAAAGGGAGCTTTGTAACTTCAGAAGTCCTCAGGGAAAAATATGCATGCACATACATACTCAAACATGCATCCAATAGCCAAACCAGAACTAGCCCCTCAGTCTAAAATCACATTGTCTTGGGGTTATTTTCTTCTGGAGGGTGGTGACACTTTAAAATACAAACATTTTACAGAAATAAAGAGGACTAAATCATAGTTCCAAAAGTCTTTATAGATATCGTGGCTTTTAGAAAAGTTCAAATGAACTTAGGTGTACTTATTGTTTCTTGAATGGGGATGTTTCTTCATGTATATTAATGCACAGTGAGAAGCTGGCAATAATAAACTGCTTTAGATATAATTCATGCTTATACAATGCTAACTTATCTTATTTTCTTCAGGACTTGAATAAGAAAGCTTTTTGTAAGCCGGGCTCTTTTTTCCCTGAGATGCAAGATTTTATATAATGCTCTTCTCATTTGTCTAGGTTTCCAAGCAGAATACTGGGAAATATATTTTTTGGGGGGGTCTGGTTAATTTATTGTTCCTTTTAGACTCCAGGATAAATCATATGTTGACTCCTACATAAACAAAAAGAAATCTCAGAATCTGCCATTTCTTAAAAAGTCAGCAGCTGTCTCAGTTGGGTGACATTTTAGCAGTCTGAATTCTCACTGTACTAAGTACTAAGCATCCTTGAAAAGTATCCTTGAAAAGTACAGTGCAGAGGCACAATCTGAAGCTCTAACTGCTACAATCAAGATTTCAGCTTTATTTTCTATCGCAAATGCATGACCCATATACAGCCAGGAGTCTTTTGTCTAAGATCTAATGGAATTTGTTTACATTCATATAAACAGCCAGAAGCCACTTAAAAGATTTTTTTATTCAGTTTGTCAGTTGTACCCACAATAAATTTATATATTGCTCTCTAATGAGCAATTGTATCAGTTTGGTTCCCAAATGACCCAACTGTTGGGAAACCCATTGATCAACTTTTATTCAAATAGTAACTGGTACCTGTCTTTATTTTACCCAAAATAAGTAGGTTATACAAGACTTAACAGGTTTAAAGGCACTACCCATGACTTTATTAACAACTGCAATGGAGCAACATTTAACAATGTGAATAATTGAAGCTTAGTCCATATGCTTAGTAAAGAGATGGTATATCATAATTTATCAATCATAATATAATGGGCAAAGCAATAGAATATGAACTATTGATTCAATGGCTACTTCTGTGCATAGGCAGTGATAATCTAAACAGTCTGGAAACAGTTCTGTTGCAAGCTGGGATTAAGACACTGGAAATAAAATAGAGGCAGGCTGCAGGAAAGGAAGTCTCTGTTTATTTGATAGCCAGAAACCAGTGACAGCAGCGTATTTCTGAGGTGGCTGACAAAATGTGGTTGAAAGTAGATGGGCTTTTATACTGTAAAGTTTTCAACTAAAGAACCCAAACCAATCACCACTCTGAGACATTCTGTTTTCACAAAGAACTGCTTTATTGAGGACATTATTTTGGCACGGATGATCCTAAACCCAGTTCTAGTAATTTCCCACAGTTTCAAGCACAGTTAAATGTTAGAGATTCCCCCCTCCCTTAGTGTCAGGCGGAGCTCCATTCAAAATCCAGGAAAGAAATACTTAGACTCTTTAGTTTAGAGAAAAGACATCTTTTACTGAAAGTGAAGTGGTAGCAACCAAAGAATTCTGAATCTGAGAAATTAGGCGCGCAATTCACATATACAAAGTGATGGAAATGTTCCCACCAACAATAGTTCAGATGACATTTCCAATTAGAAGTTGTGAATATGATCATGTGGGCATCTTCAGGTGATGATGAGGCTTCTGTCCTATGCTTCTGGCATATTTTGATAACGGGTTGCAGTTGCGCAGAGAAAAGAAGGCTAAGTGAGAAATAGAAACCTAACTCTATTGTATGCTTCCCCCCCCCCATTTACACAAAGGAAGAATGTAACACCTCCAGCTCATTTCCCAGACTTTCCCTTCCTCCCCTTCCCCCCCCCCCCGTTACTTATGGCAGTCGAAAGATGCAAAGCAATAGTAGAAGATCTTGAAGGCTGACAGCTACAGGTAACTTTGTCCAATATGTGTTCAGACTATGCAGAACAGTTTAGTGCTGGATTCTTGTGAAAATCAGTCTAAATCTTAGAACTAGCCTACTGTATGCTTGAAGATATGCTTCGCATAGAAAACATTTTTATTTGGATTAATACTGAAGGATGCTCACCTTTGGACATATATAAGCAGGATATGACTATAAACAAGAATATGGTTTTGGTGAAAGACATACATACTGTATGGAATGCTCTACCAGGTAGCAAAATAAAATGAAAATAACTTATAGACAACTTGTGCCATATGCACAATCAAACTCAGCAAACTTTATTGCTGAGTGATAAAGTGATAAAAGAGAATGTTTGTAGCTCAAGGTAGAAATGACCGGTCTTTAGGTTCTTTTAGCTTGGTTGTTTTCTTGCAGGTGTTTCATTACTAATAATGAAACATCTGCACTGCACAGGTAATGCACTGATGATGTTACCTAATTTGGGTAATGAACCATTTGCAAGAAAACAGTCAGAGAGCACCAAGGATCCCTCATAAAAAGAATTTCCTGAGTAATAAAGCAACTCAGTGGATCAAGGAATAATGTTTTTGGTTTCAGAAAGCTTCAAAGTAACTAAGCAAATCCAATATCTGCCTACAGCCAAATTCATGTATCAGGATCCTAAGGGAGATGCTCTAAGATCATACAGGTTATAAGACTTGACAGTTAGTATCTAGACAGTGTTGGCTATCAGGTTTTATTGACAGTCTACTGCTGTTCCACACTTAACATTAAAAATTTTTTTTATTTTGATGGTTCTACCCTATCAAGTACAAAGATGCAAACAAAATGAAATTAAACACTGAGGATAATGTCAAGCCGAAACAAAGCACCAAACATAAGTCAAAAGACAACTTATATATCTGAATAATATATAGTACTTGTACTCAGTTATTCTTCCTTGAAAGATAATTGCTGACAGTTTGCTGAGCTTCTGCTTTAGCTCTTGAGAAAGTATTTTTCACTGAAATTTCGACAAGGTGACAATCATTTTTCAGCTAATGAATCTTTTACTTTCTTCAGTCAGTAGCTCTGTGATTTCAGTCAAAAACAAGAAGGAAACTCTTTCACTACCTTCTAAAGCTTTTAACTATGGTATATTATTTTTGGCTGTCTTCCAGGTCAAAGTCCCATCCCTTCTGTATGTGTGCAAATATTACGCACTTGTACAAAACAGAGGTTTTGCTTGAGATATCACAACTGCCACCTTGCCCACCTCCATGCATGCATAATTGTCTGGGTTACTGTAACCCTGTGGGATTTTAGGTTTTCCTCAAATCTGATTAGATGTACAGTTATATTTCTGTTCCAGTCTGAAACTGCATATCTAAAAACAGTAGATGCAGTGCAAATTCTTCAATAGAGGGAACATAATATTATTAAAAAGAATGATGCCTTTTTTCAGATTTGTGCAATTGTTTTGGAAGCTGGCTCCTGGCTATCTTTATGTGCTTGTGTAGACACGGTTATGTTCCTTTATTAATTAATTTATTTTGCTACTGGAAGCTTGGGTAGGAGAAAAGGCAGCACCAAAATGCCAGCCCTTAGCATCTTCATCCTTCTCTTGTTTTGAATGACTGGAGAAATCTTAAGTAATCAAAAACTAGCTGTAATGTACTACCAATTTAGATAGAATACAATATCATTTCAAACTGTATACATTCTAGTCTGGACAGCAAATGCTGCACTTTTCTAAATACTTTATTTTAAATGGGATAGCAAAAAGTGTCCTAGATGGTGGTATGTTTGAAAGTAGAATTAGTTATCCTGTTTGATTATCTTGTGTCAACAAAAAAGCGCTTTTTCCTGGTACAGTTCCTTTCCTCTTCAAGGTTTGTGTGTTTGCCACTTTTCCCACATTATATGTCATCATAAGGCACTTTGCAAGATTGACAGAACTTTTGTCTGGGGGAAATTTAAGCTTTAAGTGCTTCGGAAACAAATGTGCCAATTCTCAAATGCTAACAGTTTGAAGAGAGACTTTTTCTTTCCAATTTGTGTAATGCTATTCTAAGCTTTTCTTATTGCTTGCTCGTCTAAAAATATTATTCATCAATTAGATACTGCTTGATTTCTTATTCTAAAATATGATTTCATGGTTTTTCTGTCCTTATTTTTTAAAAAAGTTTGTGCTGTCTTCACTTTTGCATAAAACACTCAGATTATTTTTTTCACATGGACACAAAATATTACTGTTTTTAATGACCTCTTCCCTTGGCATAACAAAACAAACACACACACAATCAGTTGATAGTGCTGAAAATATGACTCTGTAGTTCCCATTATAATTTGCACCCAGAATATTTTAAGTTAATCTAGAGCAGAGTTAACACACCCACCAATTAGTGTAGCTAGTAGACAATATAGCTTGATTTCTCAAACATAACTAAATATCATAAACTGTTAACAAGCAAAAACAAGACAAAAGGCAGGCAAAAACAGGGAAAGAGAGACATTAATGTCAGGCAACAATTTACATATTCCATATTACAAAAATCCCAGAATTTTCTAGAACTACTAGAAATAATACTGTGGGTAATTAACATGGACATTTCCAAAGGACTTTGGTTATTCTAACCTTAACTCTTTTATGTGCATAACAGTAACAGAAGAGAGATTAAAAGTAAGGCCCCAGGTGATCCCTCCTTTGGTGTATGCCATGAAGAAAACTATTTGGTGGATGGGGATGGAGTTATCTAACAGATTACATCAGGGGTGAGATTCAAATTTTTAATAATCGGTTCTGTGGACGTGGCTTAGCTGGTGGGTGTGGCTTAAGTGGTCATGTTATTGGCTGGGTGTAGCCAACTCAATATCACTCACATTGAGGCATGCATCTCCTTGCCTGATCTCTCATGACTGGGGAAACTGCAACAGTCATAAGTGTGAAAAATGGTCATAAGTCACTTTTTTCAGTGCCATTGAAACTTTGAATGGTCACTCTACACAAGCAAAGTACAAGCAAAGGAGGGGAAAAAAACTCCAGAGACGTTCCTGAGACAGGAAGTCTAGTCCTGCCAAGAATGTAATAAGGGTTAACTGAGAGGCAGTTCCTGTAGGCAACACCAGAATGTTTCCTTCCTGCCTTCCTAACAGAATTAGGCCAGTAATTTATTTTAACAACTAACAAAAATTAGGCGAGTAATTTATTCTCCGAACTGCTTAGAATGTTAACAACTGGTTCTAGCGAATAACTTCGAACTGTTAGAATCCCACCCCTGGATTGCAACCTAAATTAGTACAATACTGCATAACCATGTGGAACAAATACATAAGCAACCATTTCTGTAAAATTCCAACTGTGTTTTTACTGATTCCGGTGTAATGTGTTTATTAACTCTTCAAGGTTATCCAGAAGACAAATTCTATAGGAAGGCTAGAATTAATCTCTATTTAAGCCCCTGTCACACAGCACCAACGGATGGAAAGAGGATGTAAAACGGAGAGAAACACTTGCCATCCGTTGGTTAAGGCTGATGAGATTGAGCCATGTATGTTGAGTGGGCCTAGAATGAACAGGGCATTTAATAAAGTGTTGTGTTTATGTTGAAATGTGTGGATCAATTATTACATTGTTATTGATAATAAAAGGCCAAACGTGTGGCACCTGGGAGGGTGGACCATACAGTCCCACTATGCTTGAACTGGAGACTTATCTATCCCACAGCTATTACCCATCCCAAAGGTATCCCTGCCCACCCCACTGCTATCCTTACCCATCCCACAAGCATGCAAAGGCTTAAACCATTTCTAAAAGTTTCCACCAGGACTTTATTTAATAAAATAAATGAAGCAAGTGTGTGAAGCAAAGATAATCTTTATTAATAACAAGCTGTGAAAGAAAAATGACCCAAGTCAAGTGTCCAAAGCAAAGATAAACTCAACAAGAAGCCACCCAGTCTCTGGCACTCTTCTTGGTCACTCTGAGGCATGCCCAGTCTCAGGGGGAAGGGTCCAGGTGCTGTGGAGGTGGCTGCTGCTGGAGTGCTGGTCTGAGGCGTCATTGGGGTGCCTGGCCCGAGAGGACAACAGGGGATGGTATGTGGAGGAAGCTCTCAGAGAGCTGGCTCAGTCCTGTGATGTTGAGAGCCGCTTCTTCCAGGACATGGGGTATCAGCCCCAACACCGATGACAGATGTTTTGGGGCCGGGCTTGGCTGTGGGGTTGGAGGAAGGAGCAGTGTAGTGGGGATGTCTCGTCTGCAGTTGAGCGAGGTGAGGCGTGGGTGGCATCTGTGGCTGGGTGGCATCTGTGGCGTGGGTGGCATCTGTGGCGTGGGTGGCATCTGTGGCGTGGGTGGCATCGGTGGCATCGGTGGCATCAGTGGCATCAGTGGCATCGGTGGCACCGGTGGCATACGATGTACCTGTGCCTGGACTGGGAAGGGCTGCCTGTGCTTCTGGAGCTCCTGGTAGCCATAGCCTTAGTAGGAGAGGGCCTGTGGAAAGCCTTGGAAGGGCAGTGACATCACCTGGGGTGGAGGAGCAGGCCTGGACTGGGTGGGAACAGGTTCAGCTGGGTCTGGAGGGTTGTGAAGAAGACCAGTGATCCTGTCCTTTACCACCCAGTACTGTGATTCTGACATGTTCATGAGGGTCTGGTTGACATAGGTGAGGAAGGGCTTGTGTTTGGAGGATGGGATGTCGGTGTGTACCAGCTGAGAGAGGAGACCTATGCTGCTTCTGATGGTGTCCCTGATCTCCAGCAGGACAGTGTGGCTCTGCCCCTCCGTTCTGGTTCTCTGCCTTTCTGTGGAGGTAGAGCTGGGGGTGGATGTGGGTTGGCCTGTGGTGGAAGTGCCCTCTCCTTGCCCCCAGTGCATCAGGGGATACTCCATGAGCTCCGCCACGGGTAGTGCAGCTGTTGGGGGGTTCTCCATCATGGCACGCTCCACAGATACCTGCCTGGACAGAGGAGCTGACTCTTGGCCAGAAGAGGACTGGCTCTCAGCGGGCTGCCTGAGAGAGAGGGTTGACAGAGGGGCTGCTCCTCGGTGGCGGACCTCATCCTCCAAGAAGCTGAACTTGGCCATCACGTAGGTCTCTCGGTCCATCAGCTTGACTGCAGCCTGGCCAGATTTCTTGAGGTGCAGCTTCCCGTACCAGGTGTGCATGTACTTCCACCAGCCGAGGACCACCTCCGCAGTGTAGCCCAGGCTCTCCGCCTTCTCTCTCCAAGCAGCCTGCTTCCTTTTGGTGTCTCGATAGAGCCTGTGTCCCTTCCACCATAGATACTCATTCTCCCTCAGCCATTCCAGCACCTCATCCTCATGTTCCTCTTCATTTGAGTATTGCCTCCTCTCCCGTTCACGTGTCTGCCTCTTCCTCCCTCTGGCAGGGCCATATGAGCCCTCATCAGAGGGGCTTCGAGGTTGTAGGGGCTGCTCCTCCACACCACCACCACCACCACCAGCAACAACAACAGTAGCAGCAAAAGCAGGACCACCAGCAGCAGCACCAGCAGCACCAGCAGCACCAGGAGCAGCAGCAGCAGAGTAAGCACCAGCAGCGCCAGCAGGATCAGGATCAGCAGCAGCAGAGTAAGCACCAGCAGCGCCAGCAGCACCAGCAGGACCAGGAGCACCAGCAGGACCGGCAGGACCAGCAGAACCAGCAGAACCAGCAGGACGAGGAGGAGCACCAGCAGAGTAAGCACCAGTAGAAGCACCAGCACCAGGAGCAGCACCAACAGAGTAAGCACCAGCAGAAGCACCAGCACCAGGAGCAGCACCAGCAGAGTAAGCACCAGCAGAAACTCCAGCACCAGAAGAGTCAGCCCCAGAAGCAGAAGCCCCAGGAGAAGCAGAGTCAGGGCCAGGGGGTGGGATGGTGGCCCTGTCCCTCTTGCCAGGGCTGGCAGCAGATGGCAGAGGCTTTCTCTTCTTCCCCATGGTTGTTGGGTTGTTGGCTTGCTGGCTGGCTGGCTGGAGCTGTGTCTGGCAGCAGGTCTTTCCTCTGAATGGTGACCTGCTTGCGAGCTGCTTCCCTTTATATCCGTGGGGCCTACACAATGCATCCTCCCCGCATGCGCAGTGAATGCTGTGCATCCGCTAGGCTTCCGCTAGGCTTCTGTTCTGCATCCGCTTCATCCGCTCGGCATCCGCTCGGCATCCGCTCGGCATCCGCTCTTTCCGCTGCGCATCCGCTTCGCTGTGCTCCCCCAGAAGCCCCGCGGATGTGCCATCCACTCCCATCTGCTTCCATCCACTAGGCTTCCGTGGAGCATCCGCTTTCCATCCCCTCTACATCCTCCCCCCATCCATTCCTTTCTGTTGTTGTCCGCTCTGGTTATGCAAATTCAGGGCACTTTTGAGAGCGGATAACTACAGATGGAACATTTTCTCGTCCGCTGTGTCCTTTTTACAAACGTTTTGCATCCGTCGGCCAATGTGACAGGCCCTTAAGATAGGCTATATTAACAGAATCTGGGATATCTGTATGTTTCTTCCCCTTCCTTTTTCTCTTACTCTAGTGAGTCAGGGAAGAGCCAGTCTAAGTTTCTTCCTAGTCTTACCTCTTTTTCCAGGGTTTAAGAAATACTTTTGCCTTTTTTTATTTTTATAACAGCTTCTAAATATTTTCCTCAAGGATATCTAGCAAGTCTCTCTATAATTTCAGAGTTCTACAATGCATTGTTCTGCTGTTTTGCAAATAACTGTACATTTATTTAGTTCTGGACCATATTATAGTCCCCCTGGGTGGTAATAAACAGTGTTCCAGTAATTCATTTAGTTTCAGAGCTGACACATTAGCATTAACAATGATCCATATTTCTCTAAAACAAACAAGTAACAGACATACAGGATTACTAAACATCTGTTCAAGTGCTGAGACTGCCTTGCAAATTGAGGAAGGACAAATCCTCCAGTGGTAGAGAGTGAGGAGAGCAATAGTACAGCTAAGGGGACCAGAGAAGTAGCTCGAAGGATATTTTAATCATTCTTTTACACCCCCAAAAGCCCACATTCCACTCTTTCTGATTGTCTAATTGCAGCCTCAGTAGAGGGCTTTATGAAAAGGGCTGACATCCAGAGGAACTTCCATCAAGTTCTGGATTGAGTTTATTTGTTGCAGAATAAAATATTTATGCCCATGTCTGGCTTTTTACAGGGAAACCTTCTCAAATAGTAATACTCCAGCATGAGGATGTTTCATTGGCTCCTTAATATAAGGACAATTATGAAAAGGGGCATCAGAGAGCTTTTGAAGTTTCCTAATGATGTTGCTGGGCCTGCTGATAATCGATCCATGAGATTTGTAAATACATAGAGATGAGGCATGATAACTTATAGTAAAAAAAACCAAAGGTATCCAAATTCAAGGTTTCAAAATAAAGACAATTTCTTGTTCCTTCTTTGTGATCATCCCTTTCTCATTAATGGGTATTCACATTTATATTGAAGTAATGAGCCAGCAATAACCTAACCCTAACCCTTTTAAACAAGACATATTTTTTTCAAAACAATGTACACAATTTCAAGTAAAATGTCCTATATTCAGATTAAACATTATAATTCAAAATGAATCCTTTTGTGAACAATTTCTTCAATTTGTTTCTGTGCATCAGATGAAATTGTAAATTTACTTACCAGTGAATTAATTTGAATCTCTCATTGAATATGGCTAACTGAGGCAAAAGTTTTAATAACAAGTAAGTCATATTGCTTTTATTCTCACTCATGTAAAAAAAAAAAAGTCCTGAAAGTACAGAAACATCTATGAAATTTGTTCAGTGGATGGTCATTCTAGAAGACAGTCAATCTAATGAGATGCTTTATAAAGCACCTATGCTCTATACAAGCTATATGACAGTATTCTCTGAAAAAATGACTGAAATACACAGCACATGGTGATATTTTGTTTTTGAGGAAATTTAAATAAGGAAGATAACCAAACCTGGTAGATTTCCAGGAAGAAACATGCAAAGCTTTTTAAGCTATGCTTTATAAATATCTCTCTTTAGGTTTTCTGTTCAATTTTTTTTTCAATGTACCCCGAATGGAATGGAACGTGATGTCATTTGAGCAAGAATAGGTCCTTTTTTAGGAAACAGCATAGATAAAGAAAGCTCAAAAAGCATGCAACCTCCTTACCATATCAATGGGCTCTGAATCCATTGGTGATATATGTTTTCCTCAGGAAATTAATAGAACCCTAACCCTAATCCTAAGAAGATTTTTCCCATGCATTTTTCCTGAAAACATCAATAACGTAGTCTCAAAAAGTATGCAGCCTATTACCCCATGGGCTCTAAATCCAATAGCAATCTTCCATTTGCTCATGTAGATGAGGCATGTTCAAAAAGCATGCACCCTCCTAACCATAACCATGGGCTCCAAATCCTTTGGTAATGTCCATTTTTCTCTCTCAATTCATGGGAAGCTAATCCTACCCTTAAGTGGCTTTTTCCTGAATTGGATTTTCCTGCGTATTTTACAGAAAATGTAGAAAAAGCAGGTCCAAAAAGTGTGAACCCTCCTGACCATAACCATGGGCTCTGAATTCATTGGTGATATCCAATTTTCTCTCTGAGTTCATGGAGACCTAACCCTAATCCTAAGTGAATTTTACAGAATGGGATTTTTCCATGTATTTTCCTAGGAAATGTAGATAAGACAGGTTCAGAAAGCATTCACCCTCCTAACCATAATTATGAGCTCTAAATCCATCTGTGTGTCTGGGTTCAAAGTAATGAATCCATTGTAAGCAGGACTCTGAGGTGATTGAATTTCTGAAAGAATACTTTTATTGGAAATATCATATTGGCACATATTTGATGAAAACCGACTACAAAAATCCCCACAGTTTTCACCTTATTAAAAGTAAGAATTTATATTTCTCACAACAGTCATATGGTCCAATCCCCATGCAGTCTGACAACCAGGTGGCATCACTCTGTCTTCTCCTGAATGTCCTTGGTTCCCAAGAGAAAGTATTTTGCTTTGGCTACAAAATTCCATCCATATAAAATCCCTCCTCCCTGTTCCTGAGCCAGGGGTGGGATGCTACCAGTTTGGCCCGGTTCTATAGAACCTGTAGCTTCGAAGAGCAGCTGACACCGAACTACTTCAATGTTTGCGTGGGCTCTAAACTGTTCTTCATTCCCTGCTTTTCCCTCCTCAGCTGCTTTGCATGGCACAACTGAGGCTGAAAAAGCAGAAAACAAGAGGATTTCCAAACACTGTGCACCTGAGCGCAGCGCTTGTCAGCTGTCCAGGTGGCACAGCTGATGATTTCTTGCAAACACTACACACACGTATAGTTCGGAGAACCGGCAAATCACTCCACAGGCAGGCCCCTCCCCTTCCTGCCCACTTACTCCTTACTTGGCATGCGAGCCATCCAACTTGCCTGGTTTGGTAAGTTACTATTTTACCTTTTTTTCTCCCTGACCATCAGCTGTTCTGCTGTGCCATGAGATTTAGATTAGCTACAAAGCAGGAAATCCTTGGATTTCTTGTTTTTTAGCTAATGTAAAAGCAGAGCTGAACCTTCCTTAGGAGTGAAGCTTTTCAGTGCAGACTCAGGTAGCCAACTGCAGATAGATAGATCTCTAAGTTAATCTGTGATTCTGTGAGCAACTCAATCTGCCTGCCTACTTTGCCTGCTTTTTGGTAAAAGTTGCTTTTTTTAATAAAAAAATCAATATTTACATAAATTCCACTGCACAAGGTACTGTAACCTGCCCCTATGCAGCTTTGAATCTAAAATCTAATTTACTTTGTAGTGCATCTCTCCTTGCACCACTATTGGTTCTGGGGCTGCCTAATCTACCAGTCTGATCCAGAAGTCTACTGCCAGCTTTAACAAGCTACCGTGAAAGACCGGAAGCACTTTCCCTAACAGGAGAGGGAGACAAAGCTGTATCATAACAGGGTTAATCACTTTCACTATGGGAAAAGGGTCAATAAGCTTTGGTCATAGCATCTTGCATGGGAGCTTTAGTCTAGATATTTTGTGAAGAGGTAAACCTTACCCCAAACCCAGAATGGTTCCTAGGGACTGTGGCATATGTCAGCTTGCATTTTATATGTTTTTGCCACTTTTTGAAATGCCCATTTTGTATTCTCCCATCCCTGCTTTACCAAATCCAACCATTCATTTCGCAACATGGATGAGGGGAGCTCTCTAGGCAATTTGGGCATGGAAACAAATTCCATATTGCTGGCGACCTGGAAAGAGGTCATGCTAATACCACTGTGCACAGCATTGTTGTACGCCACCTCTGCGAATGGAAGCAGCTCTGCCAAGTGCTCTGCCTTAACTACATTTCTTGATAAAATACATGGGAAAATCCCATTTGGATAAAATCTACTTAAAGGCCCTGTCACACTGGCCGACGGATGCAAAACGTTTGTTAAAAGGACACAGCGGACGAGAAAAATGTTCCATCCATTGTTGTCCGCTCTCAAAAGGGGCAAAAATTTGCATAACCAGAGCGGACAACACGGAAAGGAACGGATGGGGGGAGGACGCAGGGCGGATGGAAAGCGGATGCTCCACGGAAGCCTAGCGGATGGAAGTGGATGGGAGCGGATGGCACATCCACAAGGCTTCCGGGGGACCGCAGCAAAGCAGACGTGGAACGGATATAGCGGATGCAGAGCGGACGCCGAACGGATGAAGCGGATGCACAGCGGAAGCCTAGCGGATGAAGTGGATGCAGAGTGGAAGCCTAGCGGAAGCCTAGTGGAAGCCTAGCGGATGCCTAGCGTTCAATGCGCATGCGGGGAGGATGCATTGCGTCAGCCCCGCGGATATAAGGGAAGCAGCTCCCAAGCAGGTCAACATTCAGAGGAAAGACCTGTTCCCAGACACATCGCCTGCCTGCCTGCCTGCCTACCAGCCTGCCTACCAACCTGCCTGCCTGCCTGCCTGCCAGCCTGCCTGCCTGCCTGCCTGCCAGCCTCCCTGCCAGCCTGCCTGCCAGCCTGCCTGCCTGCCTGCCAGCCAGCACCCCCACAACAATGGGGAAGAAGAGAAAGCCTCAGCCATCTGCTCCCACCACCTGGCCCTCACTCTGCTTCTGCTGGGGCTTCTGCAGCACGGGCTCGCTCTTCTGGGGCTGGGGCTTCTACTGCTTCTGCTTCTGGAGGAGCTGATGATGATGCTTATGGCAGTGGTGCTTCTGCTCGTGCTTGCTCTGCTGAAGCTGCTTCTGGCGGTGGTGCTTCTGCTGGTGCTTACTCTGCTGAAGCTGCTCCTCGTCCTGCTGGTCCTGCTGGTGCTCCTGGTCCTGCTCGTGGTCCTGGTCCTGCTCGTGGTCCTGGTCCTGCTGGTGCTGCTGGCGCTGCTGGTGTTTACTCTGCTGCTGCTGCTGCTGCTCTGCTGGTCCTGCTGCTGCTGGTGCTGGTGGTGGTGTGGAGGAGCAGGCCCTACAACCTGGAAGCCCCTCTGATGAGGGTCCATGTGGTCCTGCCAAAGGGAGGAAGAGGCAGATGCGAGAACGGGAGAGGAGGCAATACAACATCAAGGAGGAACATGAGGGTGAGGTGCTGGAATGGCTGAGAGAGAATGAGTATCTATGGGGAAAGGGACACAGGCTCTATAGGGACACCAAAAGGAAGCAGGATGCTTGGAGAGAGAAGGCGGAGAGCCTGGGCTACACTTTGGAGGTGCTCCTCGGCTGGTGGAAGCACATGCACACCTGGTACAGGAAGCTGCACCTCAAGAAATCTGACCAGGCCGCGGTCAAGCTGAGGGACAGAGAGACCTACATCATGGCCAAGTGCAGCTTCCTGGAAGGTGAGATCCGCCACCCAGGAGCAGCCCCTCTCACAACCCTCTCTCTCAGGCAGCCTGCTGAGAGCCAGTCCTCTTCCGGCCGAGAGTCAGCTCCTGTCTCCAGGCAGGTGTCTGTGGAGCATGCCACAATGGAGAACCCGCGGACAGCTGTTCTAAGCATGGCGGAGCGCGTGGAGGACTCCCTGGCACAATGGGAGAAAGGAGACAGCACTTCCACCACAGTCCTACCCGCATCCACCCCCAGCTCCACCTCCACAGAAAGGCAGAGAGCCAGACAGGAGGAGCAGAGCCACACTGTCCTGCTGGAGATAAGAGACACCATCAGGAGCAGCATAGATATCCTCTCTTAGCTGGCACACACCGACTCCTCATCCTCCAACCGCAAGCCCTTCCTCACCTATGTGAACCAGACCCTCATGGACATGGCGGAACCCCAGTACCAGGTGGTGAAGGACAGGATCACCGATCTGCTTCACAACCCTCCAGATCCAGATGAACCTGCTCCCACCCAGTCCAGGTCTGCTCCTCCTCCGTAGGTGATGTCCCTCCCATTCCAAGGCTTTCCACAGGCCCTCACCTACCAGGGCTTCAGCTACCAGGAGGTCCAGCAGCACAGGCAGTAGCCCTTCCCAGTCCAGGCACAGGTTCATCGGATGACACCGTTGCCACTGGTTCCACTGATGCCACCGATGCCACC
>BLBF01000062.1:7687938-7703092 GCA_015471245.1 Laticauda colubrina | reverse complement strand
AAAGTTTTGAGCAGCTCAAAACTTTTTGAGCAGATGGAACCTCAGTGGACAGATGCTGGATGGATAGAGAGGAAGAAAAACGGATGCAGTGAGTACAAAATGGATGCATCGCATTAACCAATGGATGGCAAGTGTTTCTCTCCATTTTACATCCTCTTTCCATCCATTGGTGCAGTGTGACATGGGCTTAAGGTTAAGGTCAGATCTCTATTTATTTGTACAGTACATGGTCATAGTTTGGAGGGTGAATGCTTTTGGAAATAACCTTTCTATCATTTACTGGTAAAACATATGGGAAAATCCCATTCAGGTAAAATTCATTTAGGGTTAGGGTTAGGTCTCCATGTATTTTGAGAGAAAAAAGGACTTTGCAAATGTATTCGGAACCTATGGTTATGGATAGGAAGGTGAGTGCTTTTTGAAGTTGCATTTTCTACATTTCCTGATAAAACCCAAGAGAAAATCTCATTCGGGTAACATCCACTGAGGTGAGGTTTAGGTCTCTGTGAATTCAGAGACAAAAACAGACATCTCCAATTGACTCAAGGCCAATGGTTATGGTTTGGAGGGTGAATACTTTCTTAATCTGACTTAACTACATTTCCTGGTAAAATACATGGGAAAAATCTCATTTGGGTAAAATCCACTTAGGATTAGACTTAGGTCTCCATGAATTTGACAAGAAAAATGGACTTCACCAATGGATTCTTGTCCATAGTTATGGTTAGGAGGGTGAGTGCTTTTTGAACCTGCCATTTCTACATTTCTTGGTTAAATAAATGGGAAATTCCCATTTAGGTAAATCCAGTAAGGGTTAGGGTTAGGTCTCCATGAATTTTGAGAGAAAAATGAACACCTCCAATGGATTCAGAGCCCATCGTTATGGTTAGCAGGGTGAATGCTTTTTGAACAATTCTTTCTAATATTTCCTAGTAAAACACAAGGGAAAATCACATTTGGTTGACATCCAATGAGAGTTACATTTAGGTTTCTGTTCCGGCCAGGAAAACGCGAGGTAGACCGGGTTCCAACAGTAAAAGTCTTTATTTCAACAGTTTAAGTAAAATGGAACAATTTGGCTCTAGCCGCGGCAGCCTTTATATACGGCTTGCCTGCTGGCTTGTAGCCAATGATGGTTGTTTGATTTAGCCACCTTTTGGCGGCTCTTTTGGATTGGTTCCTCGTGAACCAATCCCTATGCCGGCTTTTCTAGCCAATCATATTTAGAGGATTTGGAGTAAACTATTTTATACAGAACAGTTTCCATAAATTCGGAGAGAAAAATGGATATTTGCCAATCAATTCAAAGCTGATTCTTTTGGTCAGGGCGGTTAATGCTTTCTGAACCTGCCTTTTCTACATTTCCTAGAAAAATATATGTGAAAATCTATTTGGGGTAAAATCAAATTATGGTTATGGTTAGGTCCCTATGAATTCAGATGAGAAATAGACATAACAAATGGATTCAGAGCCAATGGTTATGGTTAGGAGGGTGAATGCTTTTTGAACAACTCTTTCCAGCATTTCCTGGTAAAACACATGGGAAAATCCCATTCCCATTCCATTTTTCTATCTGAATTCATAGAGACCTAACCCTGATTTTACCTGAATAAGATTTTACTTGAATAGGATTTCCCCATTTATTTTATTAGGAAATGTAGTTAAGGCAGGTTGAGAAAGCATTCACCCTTCTAACCATAAACATGGGTTTCAAATCCATTGGTGGTGTCCATTTTTCTATTTGAATTCATAGAGACCTAACCCTAAGTGGATTTCTCCTGAATGGGATTCTCCCATGTATTTTATTAGGAAATGTAGTTAAGGCAGGTTGAGAAAGCATTGACCCTCCTAACCATAAACATGGACTTCAAATCCATTGGCGGTATCCATTTTTCTCTCCTAATTTATGGACACCTAACCCTAACCCTAGGTGGATTTTATCAGAATGGGATTTTTCTCATGTGTTTTAATCATAAATGTAAAGGCGGGTTCAATAATCATTGAACCTCTTTCCTCTAACCATCATCTATGAATCCATTGGCAATGTCCCTTTTTGTCTCTGAATTCATAGAAACCTAACCTTAACCCTAAGTGGATTTTACCAAATAGAATTTTCTCATGTGTTTTATCAGGAAATGTAATTAATGCTGGTTCAGAAAGCATTCAGCCTCCTAACCATAACCATGGGCTGCTTATCCACTGGTGATGACAATTTTTCTTTCTAAATTCATGGAGACGAAACCCTGATGCTAAATGGATTTTACTCCAAAGGGATTTTCCCATGGATTTTACCAGGAAATGTAAGAAAGACAGGTCTAGAAAATGTTCCCTCTTCTAATCATAACCATGGGCTCCGAATACTTGACAGTGTACATTTTTCTCTCTGATTTCATGGACAGCTAACCCTAACCCTAAGTGGATTTTACCCAAAAGGGATTTTAACAGGAAATTTAGAAAAGGCAACTTCAAAAAGAATTCAGCCTCCTAACCATAAACCTATACTTACTACAATTGATATATATATATAAATAATGACAACTATTTGGCTTAATGATCTTAAAGTGGAAATCACCATAGAACGAGGTGTACAACAAGGTGATAATATATCACCTCTCCTTTTCTCAGCCTACCTTGAAGCAGTATTTCACAAACTAGACTGGACAAAAGATATAATAAACATCAATGATGCCTATTTAAATCACTTCAGATTTGCAGATGATGTTGTTCTCTTATCACAAGACTTACAATAAGGTTTAAAATAAATATGAAAAAGAGCCAGGTTATGTTTAATAAATTCACTAGAGGGGAAAAATCCACATCTTGAGAAGAACTGGACATAGACACTACTATATTTTGGCCAACAAATCTCAACTGAAGTTGATACAATAAAGGAAATTGAATGGTGTGTTAAATATGATTGGCAGACAGTCAGCAAGCTGAGCCTAATTTTCAAGAATAACTTCCCTTTATGCCTGAAGAAAAAAGTTTTCGATCATTGTGTGCTACCTGTTCTAACATATGCTGGTGAAACATGGACACTAACTTCAGAATCAATACAAAAGGTACAAGTGGTGAAAAGAGCCATGAAAAAACACATGCGCAGCAATGAAAGTATATGATATCATCAAGAGATTAAACAATTGAAATGGAAATGGGCTGGTCACATAGAAAGAAGATGGAAGGTGGACCAAGGCAGTCATAGAATGGATTCCATTTGATAAAAAGCATCCATGAAAGAGACCTAAAACAAGATGAAATGAAGACATCACATATACTTGGGCAAATGCATCTTTTTGGGTGATTTATTAATAATATCCTAACTTGAACACATAGAAGCTGTTTTTAATTTTGAAATTTTGAGCTTTGTTGTTATAGCCTCAAAAATTACTCAACAATGCTCATCTATACAATATTTATGGTGTGGTGGGAAAAGTCCAGAAATGTTTCAATGTGCCAATTATTCTCCCCCTCCCCCAAATTGTGAAGAAGGATCCCTATTGTTAATCAGTTTTATTTCTTTGAATTAGTAATTTTAGTCCCCCCAGACCTATGTTTCTATTCAGAATTTGTTTGGTGGTGGGATTGGGCAGCACTTGGAAAAATGACAATTAACCCAGCTGCTGAGTGTAGCAAGCTGAGAAAATCTCTATCATTTTCAGGCATGGGGGTGTTTGCAGGAGGAACTTTCTATTGCAGCCTTTTTATTTTATAATTGCACTAACAGATGCTGAAGGAGAGCTAATTTTTTCCAGCCTTGGTTGTCTCTCACTTTCTCTTTACCACCTGTAAGGACAACCACTTTCACTCCTGAAAGTTGTGTTTAATAAGCCTTTCTCAGTGGCACATATCAATTATTACTCAAGTACTTTGGCTCAGGCGGGTAACTGTAAAGCTAATGAGTTAAAGCAATAATGAGTGGAAAGCCAACCCTCGCCATGGGGCAGCCACAACAAACCAGGAGCTCTGTTGTTAAGTGAAATTTGCTTTTTTCATGCTGGGCTTTCAGTTTGGAAACCTGAAGATTGTCCCCTTTCCCCCCACCCCCCACCCCAAGCCATCTGCAACATTTCAGATGGCTTCTTTATAAAATGTGTGGTGAGAAGGAAATTAAAAGCCCAACTGTATGTAAATAGGAACCTGAGCAAATGCATTCAGCAGCTCTGGGGAATGAGCAGCTGTGATTTGCCAAGCCATCCAGAAAATTAAAAAGATTGTTTTACAAACAGGCAGAGGAGGTGTGTCGGAACATGACACCCTGGGAGTACACACAGCTTACTGAAGGCAGCTTTGTGAGGATTTGCTGTGATTTAAACACAGTTTTGCAGTCTTTTGGCATGAGACAGACCATTGCAAGAGCAAGTTTTATCAAGGGCTTATGGCTTTGAAGCATTCTCCCTCTCATCCAGAGTTTATTTTCTAAACTCAGAAAAAAGTGCCAAACCTTTTTACATCTAAAGGCTGTGATGTTTCTGAATTTGGAACACAGATGGTGATCTATATTCAGATGCATAGGTGTGATATTAATGTCTTAAGAACTTTCTGTAATGGCTCCCATTATTTCTTAAGTGTGGAACTTTCCTTAGATTAATAATTGGCGTTCACATGCCATTCTTCTGCAGGGCAGAACCATAACTAGCACCGATGTACCTCTGCTTCCCCTGACTATCAGAACAGTCACACAAGCTCTAAATTCATCCTCTAAATGATTTTTGAAATTTGATTGAAGTTTATTCATAGTTTTTGAGCCACAGTAAATGTTACTAAACCAAATTCCTATCCATTTAAAAAAATGTTCAAAATAAATATGTCTGCTTTCCCTGTACTTCAAAATAGGAGTATCTGAATTAGTTTATTATAAATCCTTTCTTTAAAAGTGGAAAAATGACGTTCCTCTTCTATGACTTTAAGACAGAAGAAACAAAAGAATAAGTGAAAAGTCCATGGTGAGACTGACCCATCTTCTGTAAATCTGCAAAAGAGGTAAATCTTTAGTAAAACATGAGGGAACAAAGTGAAGCTATCCTTAGGAAATACCTCATTTGTTCAATACTACAGAGCTGTGATGGTGAACCTATGGCACATGAATCCAGCCAAACTTACCTGCACTGCGCATGCATGTGCCTCCCAGTTGATTTTTGGCCCATTTTGGAACTTCCGGCATTTCCGGAAGGCCCATTTTTCGGTCTGCAGAGGTTGCAGAGGCTTCCCTTGAGCCTCCAGGAAGGTGAAAACAGACTCCCCAGGGCTCAAGAGGCCCTTTGGAGGCTGAAAATGGGCACTTCCAATATTTCTGGAAGGCCCGAATTTTGGCCTCAAATGGGCTGAAAATCAGCTGGGAGGTGCACGCATGCACAGTGCAGGTAAGAGAAATGGGTGGGGGTGTTGTGAGCATATGCGCGGAGGGGGCAGGGCACAATGCATGCTTTTGGCACACCACAACGAAAAGGTTCACCATCACTGCTATAGAGATATAAAACAGAAGAACAGGAATGATAATTGAGCCTTTGCTTCCCATCTCTCATATATTTGGATGCCATTAAAGTAAATGAGTCAAATTGGTTACAACCAATGTGAATCCAATCTTGACTAGACTTTATAAATTATAATTATAGAAGATAGGAGTAAGTCACACAATATGTTTGCAAAATGCATGCTTTTGTTTTCCAGGATCCCATAAAAGGAAGTTTATGAAAAGCAATTGAGAATTCTGTTTTAACATGCTGTTTAAATGGAAGTTGACATAACCTAACTTATGACACCAGACAATGGAGAGCTTTTCTTGAAGCTTATTCCCAGTGTTCATTTCCCTCATGGAATAACCAGCTTAAAGCATATAAAGCCAGTCAATATTGTTCTATATGTAAATTGGGTGACTCCAAATCTGCAAACCTCATTGGTCAAATAAACTAAGCATTGGATTGGTTCACTAGGAACCAATCCAAAGAGCTGCTGAAAGGCGGCAAAGTTAAGCAACTGCCATTGGCTACAAGCAGGCAAGCCAGCCTGTATAAAAGGCTGGCCTCGGTTTCAGCCAAGTGTTCCTATTTACTGACTAGTTAAAGAATAAAGCATTTGTTGTTGGAACCCGGTCTACCTCGTGTGTTTTCTGAACAAAACACTGGAGACGAGGATGGGATCGTCCTGAACGAAAAAAACCTGCACGCAGTGATAAGAAGTCCAGATGACAACCAAGATGCCTGGAAACAACATACCGCCCGCACCCTTCAATCCCAACGAAGAGGATTGGGATTCCTATGCAAACCGCTTCCAGATGTATTTGGAGAGCAATGAAATGGAAGACATTTCAGAGCAACGCAAGAGAGCTGTGTTCCTGACTCACTGCGGGCCAACGGTTTTCAAAATGGCAAAGGCCCTTGCGAAGCACCGAGATGTTAAACAACTAACGTGGCCAGAATTGCAAAGAATTCTCAAAGCACACTACGCTCCGATGGTGTCAAACTTAATAAAGCGACATTAATTTTACCACAGAGACCAGAGAGAGGGGGAGACCGTCGCCGATTTCATTGCTGCCCTTAGACAATTAGGGGGTGAGTGTGATTTCCTGAACATTGATGAAGCGATGAGGGATCGCGTGGTGTTGGGTCTGAGAGACTCAACCGCACAGAGTAAATTACTCAACAAGCCCAACATCACCGTGACCGAAGCCATCGCGGAAGCCACAGCCGCTGAAGCCGTGAAAAAAATCGGCTGTCGCAATGAAAAAGATGAACACACACAGCGAAGAAACAACCCCAACCAAAGACAGAAAGCAGCCTGCCACCACAACCCACTATGAAGAGTCTGGTGAAACATTCGAATCGAGCGAAGAAGACGACGAGGTCCACCGTTTGCTCATGAACAGAAAAGAGCGTGAAAGAAGAAATTGGCGGGAGTGCGCTGGCTGCGGAGGAAACCATTCCCGAGCCGAATGCAGATTTCTCGATGCCATCTGCAGGCATTGCAAGAAACGAGGGCACATCGAGAAAGTCTGCAGGAACAAAAAAAGCTACAGCCCAACAAGACGCAGAAATTCCCCAACACGAGCTGAGACTAAACGAGCTGAGAGAAAGTGGCAACAAGAGAAGCGAGCCAATACACACCAAACTGTCACTATAAAGAGTGCTCAGACGGAAAGCGGGAAGAAAGTTAAAGTCATTGTAAAAATCGAAGGAAAGCACTGCAAGATGGAAGTGGACTCGGGGTCCTTCCTCTCCATGGTATCGTGGGACACAATAAAACAGCTAGTCCCAGATATCAAACCCAAAGAATTACAGAAGTAGCACCTAACTCTCAAGGACTACCAGGGAAACCAAATCCCTGTAGTCGGCATGGGACATTTCCGAGTCGCCTACAAACAACACGTCAAGGTGCTACCGCTGACCATAGTCGACCGAGACAGACCAAGCCTCCTGGGCATCGAATGGTTCACGCCATTGGGCATCGGGATGACCGGGATCGATCGAGTGACTACAACCGGCTGGGAAGACGACCTCATCCGAGAATTCCAGGACGTCTTTGACGGCTTGGCAAGTATCGGGGAAATCCCATTTCTTTCAGTCTAAACCCCCAAATAGCCCCACAAAGAATAAAAGCCAGGTGAGTTCCTTTTGCACTAAAGGCAAAAATAGAGGAACAGCTAGACAAATTAATAGCCCAAGGGGTGTTAGAACCTGTGGACCATGCCAAGTGGGAAACACCTATAGTCACACCGGTCAAACCCGATGGGTCCGTTAGAATCTGTGGTGACAATAAGGCTACCCTGAACCACGCATTACAACCAAGCGCATACCCGGTGCCTGTAGTCCAGCATTTGCTTCACTCCCTGGGAAAAGGAAAAGTTTTTGCTAAACTTGATCTAGCACAAGCCAATCAACAGCTCCCAGTGGACCCAGAAATTGCTGAAGCACAGACTATAGTCACACATAAGGGCGCATTCAAGTGTCACCGACTCCAATTTGGAGTGAGTGTGGCCCCAGGCGTTTTCCAGAGTCTAATGGCATGCCTCCTAAATGGCATACAAGAAGTCGTACCATATTTTGATGACGTCCTGATCTCAGCCAAAGATGAAACCCAATTAAAAAAAAGACTCAAAGAAGTACTAACTAAGTTCAGAGAATCTGGCCTCAAAGTGAAAAGAGAAAAGTGTTGCCTAATTAAGAATAGCGTCAAATTCCTGGGCTATTTAACAGACGGAGAGGGTATACACCCTACAGACAAAAATATTAAAGCGATTAAAAATGCACCAGAACCAAAAAATAAGACCGAATTACAAGCCTTTTTAGGACTAATTAACTTCTATAATGTATTCCTGCCAAATAAGGCCATTATAGCAGAACCATTGCATCGTCTTTTAGACAAGAAAGCAATTTGGACTTGAGGTTACAGAGAAAAGTAAGCCTTCCAAAATATTAAAAGCTTGCTAACATCATCAAACGTTCTCATTCAATTTAGCAACACACTGCCCTTAAGAGTGACCTGCGACGCCTCCCCATTCGGAGAAGGTGCCATCCTTAGCCACCAACTACCTGATGGCAGAGAAGCGCCCGTCGCATATTATTCAAGGACTTTATCCAAAACCGAGCGAAATTACAGCCAATTGGACAGAGAGGCACTAGCAATTGTCGCAGGAGTGAAACGTTTCCACGAGTACCTATACGGGTGGACTTTTCAAATTATAACAGACCACAAACCGCTAATAGGAATTTTGGTGGGAAACAAACCGACACCAAATATCATCTCCTCAAGAATGACTAGATGGTCAGAGTTCCTAGCAGCCTACTCATACACTCTGACACACCAACCGGGGAAACAGATTTCACATGCGGACGCTTTAAGCAGAGCACCCTTGCCAGTGACTGAAGAAGACCCGGCACCAGCGATGACAGCATTACAAATAGAGACTTGCCCCGATCTACCCATATCAGCTTATGATGTCACCAGAGCCACCGCAAAAGACTCTTTGACTGCCCGTGTTCTTAACTGGGTAGGTAAAGGCTGGCCAGAAAATCAAAAAACTGAAAACTTTAAACCTTTCTGGACCAGACAAACCGAACTTTCTATTCAAAAAGGTTGTTTACTGTGGGGTGATCGGGTGGTTATTCCTAACAAACTACAACCTAGGGTACTTAGTATTCTACACAAAGGTCACCCGGGGATTGTAAAAATGAAAAGCCTTGAAAGAAGTTATGTCTGGTGGCCGGATATTGATAGGGACATAGAATACTGAGTAACCTCATGTAACAAATGTCAAGCAATTAGACCATCCCCACCCAAAGCACCCATTAGAGATTGGGAAATCCCACGGGGCCCCTGGTCACGAATCCACATCGATTTCGCTGGTCCAACTAAAGGACATACCTTTCTGATTGTTGTGGACGTCTATTCTAACTGGTTAGAAGTAAAAATTATGCCATCAACAACAACTGAATTAGTAATAAAACAACTGGACAACCTTTTTGCCACCCATGGCATTCCGGACGTCCTCGTGTCCGATAATGGACCAAGACTGACCAGCCTACACTTTGAACAATACCTAGCCTCCCTAGGTATTAGACATGCCCTAACCACGCTGGCCCATCCGGCTGCAAACGGTAGGGCAGAGAGAATGGTCCGATTTACAAAGGAAGGGTTAGAAAAAATGGACACTGGAGATGTACAGCAAAAAATTAACCGATTGCTCACACTCCAGCACATAGCACCCAGTACCACAACCAACAAGTCCCCAGCAGAGCTACTCATGGGGAGAAAATTAAAGTCACACCTTGATAGATTGCACCCAGAATTCACGCCAGAAACCCCCCCCCGACTCCTCTACACGGTTTAGAAAATTTGGAATTGGCGATTTAGTCTACGCCAAAAACTTCACTGGGGACCCAGTATGGCTACCAGGACAAATTACCCAAATAACAGGCCCCAAATCCTACCGGTTAAAAGGAGATGATGGCAGGGAATGGAAGCGGCACATAGACCAGCTTCGATCCCGAAATATAGAAAGAACCACAGACATACAACCGACGAATTGCCAACTAAGGTGGCGGGGGAAATGTGAGAATTAAATAAAGAACCGTTAAAAAATAAAACCAATGAAACATATGAACAAAAAGAGCAAATAAAAGACTCACTGTTTGGAGAGACTTGCGTGAAGAGCCCATCGGAAGGCGCCAGCCAGGCCAGCTCGACCTGCCCGGAGGAAACGGGAGGGAGCGGCAAAACCGCCAGCCTAAGAAACTCAGGCGGCGGTAAAATGGCTGACTCACCCTTCCAGACGGTTCCAGGGAGAAGAACAGACGACACAGGAGCCCCATCCGAACCGGTCGAAGTCTTCACTAAGAATGAACTGCGCAAGTCAAGTCGAATCCGGAAAAGCCCCACCTACCTGCGAGACTACGTCACCACGTAGAACTGAACTAAGAGGGGAGGGGTGTTCTATATGTAAACTGGGTGACTCCAAATCTGCAAACCTGATTGGTCAAATAAACTAAGCATTGGATTGGTTCACTAGGAACCAATCCAAAGAGCTGCTGAAAGGCGGCAAAGTTAAGCAACTGCCATTGGCTACAAGCAGGCAAGCCAGCCTGTATAAAAGGCTGGCCTCGGTTTCAGCCAAGTGTTCCTATTTACTGACTAGTTAAAGAATAAAGCATTTGTTGTTGGAACCCGGTCTACCTCGTGTGTTTTCTGAACAAAACAAATATCCCATATCCTTCCAACATTGCTTTCTGCTGTTTTATTGATGCCATGATAAAGATGGTGCTTTCTTTTCCAGTCCCCGGCAGCCTCTCTGACCTATTCCTGTCTGCCAAAGGCTAAAGTGTCATTTGAGAATACAGTGTTTATAAATTCTGCATCAGGATCTCTAACCTAGGCTGGATAAACTCTTGCTTGCCTCAGGCAGTCTGATGGTTCCAGATGCAAAAATCAAATCACTGTGTCAAAATAATGTTTGATGAGCTCATTCAGGAGCGATCCCTGTTTTGAAGTTTCTTCCTTCCCCAAACATCCTTTTGGAGAAGATGAACCCAGCATGAAAAAAAAACAAGAAAAAAGTGGGAAGAAAAAGAAAGGACAGCTAAGTGTTTCATTGCTTCTCTTGAAAACCACATCTAATTGAAAACTAACAAGAGAGAAAAGGGTTTTCTTTTTCTTCAAGAAACAAGCATCTAATTTGGATACCTAGAAGCCTCACCTAGAAGAAGGAGGTGTTGGACAGGAGGTGCAAATTACCTTTAAGAGGTTTGTTTGTTTTAAATTAAGGTGGAAGAGAAGCATTCTTATTCCTAGTATACAGTACAAGCTTTCAGTACTTCTCTGGTTCTCCCATTGTACAACTCTGCAGCACTTAAAAGTCAGAGAGCATGATGGAAATGAGCTGATATTTTCCCATTGCAATAAATATGTAAGAGATTTTAATGAGCTCTTAACTAGGGAGGAGGGGAACAGACATTCCTGGAAATTGCAATCCTTCTTGAAGCAATAATTATGTAAGGACAGAAAAAGGAGGATTAGATCCAGAGTTGGGTAGAGCTGAATTCTATAATAGCAATAGCACTTAGACTTATATACCACTTTACAATGCTTTACAGCCCTCTCTAAGCAGTTTACAGAGTCAGCATATTGCCCCCAACAATCTGGGTCCTCATTTTACCTACCTTGGAAGTATGGAAGGCTGAGTCAATCTTGAGCCTGGTAAGAACTGAACAGCCAAATTGTAGGCAGCTGACAGTCAGCAGAAGTAACCTGCAGGACTGCACTCTAACCATTGTGCCACCATGGTTCAACTAGATATTCCTACCTGCAGAAATGAAAGAGAAGCCATTTCTTTCCTCTTTCTTGCATTATACCTCACTGTGTCATGTTGCCATCAAGTTGCCATCACATTGCCATGATGTATCGCAATATTTTTCCCCTTTGCAAAGCTAGGTGGGCATTGTCTGCACATGACGCATTCGGCCCATAGGTACCAGTTTGACACCCCTGCTCTATACCAATGTACTAGGAGTTGTTAAACATAGACTTCCATTTTTGGTTGCATGCCTACACAAGTTATTCCAAGAATAAGCTCTATTGGTCCTTCTGATTACACAGTTTGATTTTTGTGTTCACCTCTGTTGTTGGAAAAAATGTGAATCAGTCAATGAAACTTTGATATGCATCTTTTATTTGATATGAAAGACATTTACTTTTGATAGAATGTGTTACTTATGAATGTTACAATGCATAAATAGAAGACTGCTATTCACACCTTCTCTATAGCTTTGATCCTGTAGCTTTTGCTTTGTGGAATACTCTCCCTCCAGAGATCTGGCAGTTTCCCCACCTTCTGGAGGGCCTTGAAAAGCTGGCTCTTCCCATAAGGAAGATTTTGTTCGGATGTATGAAAGACTGCCTCAACAGCATGCAATTTTTTACATGGTTTTTACTGTTTTGTTTACTGATCAGGGTTTTTAAAATATGGATGGTTACATAATTTTTTTAAAAAGTAAAATAAATTTAAAAATAAAACAAACATTTTGATCAATATTTTTATATCAGCTACTCTGATGAACCTCTCTGCATTTCTTCTGAAATGCAATGCAAATGTTCCCTATTTTCTTCACAATCAGATAAAAATAAATATGGCCTATATATATTTCAGATTGATCACTTCATTTTAAAAGTCAACTTACATTCAAAGGCACAAAGTTACGCAGACTCTTTTAAATACAAGGTAGAAGATAAAAAGACAAATGTATGTAGGAACACCTATTTGGTTATCAACCTTGGAAGTACTGATGCACCCACACCTTTTGAGACAAGAAAAAATAATCACTTATGAAGATATATTAAATGACAATGGGGAATTACAATCCAGACAAGATCTGAAAAATCAGGGAATAGATGTGGAATGGTGGGCCTATTTGCAACTCCAATCAAAATACCTAAAAGATAAGAAAGAGTGGGGAATTAGCAAAACTAAGATAAAATTAGATGAAATTTTATTAGGATCTGAGGAGATGATAAACATTTTTTATGAAGTTTTATTGGAATTTAAATTGAAAGAGGAAAGAGTAAAGGAAACAATGGTGGTATACATGAAAAATTTCGGCTATAGCATGAATTTAGATGATTGACAAAAACTGGAAAAGAAATAAAAAAAAATGACTTTAGCTATACCATTCAAGGAAAATTTGTACAAATTATTTTATAGATGGCACATACCTCCATCAAGATTGGCAATAATAAATTTGAATCTCTCTCCCAGATGCTGGAAATATAATAAAGAAAAAGGAACTTATTATCAGTTATGGTGGAGTTGCAAAGAGGCCCAAAAATATTGGCAAAATTTACATATCTGGATAGAAGAAATGTGTGGAATGAAAATAGAATACATGTCATAACTGCAGCAAGATTGGTGTTTGCACAGAATTGGAAAAGTAAAGATATCCCAAATGAATTTGAAATATTGAGAAATATCATGAAATGCGCAGAAATAGATAAACTAACAAAGGAGCTAAAAAATATGGAATATTCGGATTATTATAAAACATGGGATAAATTTTATGGTTGGCTAGAGAGGAGGAAGATTCATGCTAATAAGGAATGATTATATGTATATTTAATGTACATAGAATGTAATTATGCAACATTATTATTGGATTTAGCAAAATAAGGACAAAGATTGATGTTAGGAGGACTGTACCAGGTTCAACATTTTTATTGTAATTTCTGTTTGTGTTTGTTTGTCTGTTTAATAAAGGAAAAATTAAAAACAGTCAACTTATATTGAACAGAACCTGCACCTTTTTAATTTGTATATGCAGATTTGCAATTAAACAGACTGGATACATCTGTTTTATTAAAAGAGAAGTTAATTCCAGTAGTATAAAGTATGTTTGGATACAATAATTTCCAGAGGAATAGTCATAATAATGCTTTTCAACAAAAATAAAACATTTTTGCATGTATTTTAATGACTAATAACTTTACCAGACATAAACATTATAGCAGAAACAGTTCCTAAAGAAAGACAAATGCGCTTTAGAAGTTAATTTATGGCCAATATATTATGGCTATTCCTGATCTTGTTGGGGAATTATGTAATAATCTTCTGATGAGATCCTAACTGTGATACTATTCCTATCTACAGAAATTAATTAAAATGATGGCTAGCACTTTCTTTTTAAGTATAAAGTTTAAGGTTTTACTGTGGTTTTATTTTTGTTTTCTTCTGCCATTTATTTTATTTTGCAGCAAGAATTTCTTGATTTGAATTTTACTCTTGGGTTTATATAAACTTCAAAAACAAGCAGTATGATACAAGCTTCATTGACTTTAGTATGTAAAGAGCAATTAAAACTGTATACAATTAAGTTATATATTAAAATCAATTAAAACCTACAGCTTTGAAAATACCATTGTCCCATGAAAACATTTATTGATTTTTTTACATCAGAATGAGAGGACCTATATTTGACTTTATTCCCCATGAAAACAAAAACAATCTGCATTTATTCAAGAATTTGCTTTGTAAAATAACTGGCTTACAATGCTATAATTATGTAACTATAAACAAATATGGTTGACAAAGTGCCATATAACTCATAGAGAGCCTATGAAAATTATAATAGATTGCTTATGATAATCTCCCAACATTAACACTCTACATTTAGCATACAGGATAAATTCAGGAAAAAACAGTTCAAATCCAGGCAAAAATAGTCCAATTCATTATTACACTGATGAGCTAATAGCATTGATAAGTAATTATCCCAAAGACTCTTGCATTTAATTTCAGTAAAATTGTAGTTTAAGCCTTTCCTCTTTTGTTATAAGCATTTCACTTTAAAGTAACTATGAAAAACTATAACTTGATTGATAATGGCAACTATAAAGGCAATATAAAATATAATTGACATCAGTTATATCTATTATATTAATATATATATATATATATATATATATATATATATATATATATATATATATATATATATATTTGTTTTCTGAGGTTTTCGCGGGTATTTGTATGTGGATCTTTGGTTATTCGGGTTTTCTCCCGCGTAGAATTGGAAGTATCTAGGCAACGTTTCGATGAAGTCTCATTCATCATCTTCAGGCTTGTTTCTTCAGCTCTGTGCTTCTCAGAGTAATGTGAGCTTGCAGCTGCTTCTTCCTT
>BLBF01000062.1:7627096-7672870 GCA_015471245.1 Laticauda colubrina | reverse complement strand
GATTCCAGAGGAAGAAAGAGAACCCACACAAGACTGGGCCATCTGTGTTGATAGTATCAAAAGTTGCTGAGAAAGGAGAGCCAGAGACCAGTCAATTCTGGAAAATGGAAATCACCCAAAGCTACACATATAGCTCAAGATACTAGGGGCTGTAGTTTTCTCCTAGAGGTGATCGCATTGTGGCAGGACACAATGGTTTTCAAGCAAAGGGTTTTACATCAGCCCCAGAGTGCAAATCATCCCATATGGGGACCACTGGCTTTCATTATTAATATTTTCTTCTGTGTTCTGCTGATATACTGCAGCCACCCATTTTTTCACTGTCACCTTCAGCTGGTCAAGTGAGGCTGTTTGGTCCATCCAAAAAATGTAGTTGCAGTTCTGTCACTGCACTGTGTAGCCAGTTGCCAGACAGCTGATCAGTTCATTGACTACAGCAGCCCAATCTCAACTCCTCCACTAGCTTTTGATGTCTCCAGCACTACTAAATTATCTGAAAGAAGGAAATTGACTGTTACCTCTAGTTATCCAGGCACTAAGAGATGTACAGAGAATCCAGCCCACTGATTTTTCAGCTATGTTCCTGGAGCAAAAGTATGGGGAAATCCTGGGGAACTCCTTTCCTTCCAAAACAATCCTCCATCACATACCTTCTTTGCGAGCCTTCAGTATCATTTCAAAAACTTTACTGCCTCTAAGCAACCTTGTCTCAAAAATTCTTTTCGTAGAAAATGAGTCACTGCAAAAGAGAGATTGGTTTGTGCCTCTAACCCAATTTGATGTTAATGTCTAAAGCTTCCAGGAAAAGGGATCACAAGAAGTTGACTTCAGCATCTATCAGATATTTTTCTGTTCAGAAAGATCAGCTACCATGTCAGAATGGAAAACAAATTTGTCCTGTTTTGCCACCATTTCTGTAGAATAAATATTAAAATATATGCCATAATTTAGGTCAGATAGAAAAATTAGGAATTGTTTTTGCAGATGATGTTTTGAACTTTTATCAGGAGCACTTTGGGGTGCTGTTCCAGGCTAGATGGAAGTTGATAGGTTGAAGGCTTTGAACAAAGTGCACTCTTTGCATTTAACTTTCCTAAGCATCATTTGACCTGGTTAGTGCTGATAAAGTGCCCAAGACAAATCATAGTTTTAATTAACTATGGATATATCTGGTCAAGATGGCAGGGAATATACATGACCACATCATCCCAAAATGGTTCTTGACTTTTTCATAACCCAACAGCTGAAGGAGAAAAGCAATCTTCCTAAGAAAGCATTTGAAGAAAAATCTTAGTTCTGGGTTATGTCATATGTGTATGCTGCCCAGCTATTTCTCATATGTTTCCCAATACTGAACTACAGCTGTTTGGTTGCTCCTCAACATTGAACTACTGTCTTACTTGAGAGACATCCGATTGAATGTTCACATTGTGAAATTTGTGGAGATGTGCATGCACCACATGAAGTCAGCAAATGTAAAATTGGACTTTGCTCTTAGAAATTTGTCATAAGCAGATGCACATTTATGTTGGAAAGTTAGCTGAAGCTGGAGTACAAGAAAAGGGTAAACAATTAGATGAATTTACTGTGTCCATTAAAATAAAGAAAAGGGCATATGAATCATAATCTATATTAATTTAAAACTGGCTCTGTTCAGTTCATTGCAATGTATCCCAAGTAGCATTTAGAAGCAAGAATCTATAACTTGAAAGATCAGGGGTGGGATTCAAAAATTCCAGCAACTGGTTCACTGCCTGGTTGCTGGGTGTGCATGGCCATGGTGGGTGAAGCCTACTGGAGCTTCCTGTTTCCGGCTTCCGGAGAGCCTGAGGGAAACCGTTTTCACCCTCGCAAGGATCAAGAGATTCCCACTGGGCCTCTAAGAGAGCGAAAAGAGCCTTCCCCAGCCTCTGGAGGCCCATCAGAAGCTGGAAACAGGCCCATTTTGTGACCTGGTTTTTCTGGGAGGGCTGCTTTTCACCCTCCCAAGGGTCCAGAGGCCTCCCCTGAGCCTCTGGGATGGCAAGAACTGCCTTCCCCAAGCTCTGAAGGTCCTCCAGAAGCCAGAAATAGATCCATTTCTGAACTTCTAGAAGACCTGTTTTCCCCCTACCAGAGCCTCCATGCGGACCCTGCACTTACCTCCATTGAAAATGGGTCACATGGAGACTCTTGGGAGGGGTGGGGGAGGAGGGGCGGGGCCAACCAATTGGTTGAAATACCGGTTTGGCAAACCAGCTGTAGCTTTAACATCCGCTTCACCCGAACTGGTCCGAACTGGTAGAATCCCACCCAGTTAAAGATACATATATTATCACAGGAAAGTTCTTAAACTATTTGGTTGTCCAGATAACAGTAGTGCCTGGGAATTAATAGAGAATTGAAGACAAAATACAAATCCTTTTCTAGTTTTTAGGGATGTATAAATGTTCATTTGAGAGATTTAGCAGTGAAATTAAATACAGATAGTAAATAACATTGTTGAATTGATTTGAGGTTGATGCTTTAAAGAGAATGTCGATTTTGGAGATGAATGAACTATCTGAATTGCTTCAATTTGTCTGCATAATTATTTTATTTTAAATATTATTTTTCTTCAGGAATATGAACTGTCTTGAACTTTGTTATTTTTCCATGGATGCTTAATTGTGTTTTTAGCAACTGTGAATCAAATATAACATTGAAATCTAAACAATAACGAAAGGCTCAATATTCCTGGCAATGCACAGTTTTTGATAACCAAATGTTACTCTAGTTTAACTTTTCATGAATTCATTTAGTTAGTAATATTTAATTAGATTTATATTCTATTTTCGCTCCAGGAATTAAGGCAATTATTAGGGGACCTACCTTTATTTTGGTCCCAAAGAGCAAACTTATGAGGTAACATGGACTGAAAGAGAGAGGGACTGGCTCATTTTAGATATTTTCAATCCTAGACCAACCCTCTAATCATAATAGTACAAGAGATTTTCAACATCATTAGAGTTAGGAATTTGTAATCCAGCATGGTATTAGAAATCTCTCTTTTGGAAGTTTCACACTTGAAGAAGTCTGTCTAGCATTAGTTTCCAGTTCTAGGTCGACCCATTATTATTGATCTTTATCTTTATCATGGATCATCAATCAATTAATCAATTAGAATAGAGCTGGAATGCACTTTAGAGATCTTCTAGTCTTGCTCAAGCAGAAGACTCTACACTACTTCTGATAGATGGTTGTCCAGTCTTTTCTTAAAAACCTCAATGATGAAGCACCCACAACTTCTGAAGGCAAGCTGTTCCACTGGTTTATAATTCTCACTGTCAGGAAATTTCTCCTCAGTTTTAGGTTGCTTAATTAGTGTTCATCCATTGTTTCTTTTCTTGCCTTCTGGTGCTTTGGAAAATAAGTTGACCCCCTGTTCTTTGTGGAAGCCCCACAAAAGCTGGAATTCTGCTATACTTGTTCACATCTGGAAAGTCAATCTGCATACTTCTGGAAATTAATAATTGGTCCATTCCTGCTAAGACAATACTTACTCTATCCTCTAAATGCTAAATTATGCAGTTTGTCCTTTATAGAAATCAGGAAAGTAGAGACAGGAATGAAAGAATGAGCACCTCCCAATCTTCTCTCTCCCCCAGGATTGCCAGCATAATTACTATAGAAGAGAAAGGGCTATTATTGATTACAGCAACTAATATGGAAACTAGATGGAATTTTTATTAGTAAAAGTTACCAATTACAAATCAATGTCAATCTTACAGGGGGAAAAATCATCACAATTGTTTTAGTTTTAACTTGGATCAGGTTATTGATCTTTGATGGACAGTATCTATTCTCTTTTGTGGGGGGAAATAGATATATCCTTCAGTGGTCAATTTTTTGAACAACTGCAGTCTTTTCTCTTCTCTGTACTGTTAGATAAACATTTCACTTGTGGAATCTCTCTAAATGTATTTAAATTGACTTTTAAGAAGAAAAAAATCCTCTGCCTTCCATCCATTCTATGGATTCGTATATTTAACATATTATAGTAAACCACTTCATGGCTTGTTTGCAATTACCATATTTTGAAGTTAATGTGGTTCATAAATTGTGGTCAAAAATACCATGTTTTAAGTTTGTCAAGTGAACCTAGCTATTATATACATGTTTTCAGAATTATGGTTGGAATCTTTTTTTTTCTGCACTACTTCCTATGATTTCCCTCACCTTATTATAAAGACACAAACTTTTACTTCTGCAATTATAGATAGATTTGTAATGTGATGATCAAAAATGAACCCAGTTTTTAATGTAAGAGAATAGGATGTGCACAATAGATCATTTATAATCATAGATCATTTATAGATCATTTATAATCATTTGGAATTAAGAGTGATCAGCAAAGTATTTGTTTTTACTCACAGGATCAAGATATTTTGATGTTATTTTTTAAAAAGCCAAATCCACGACAGCCAAATAACTACTACATATTTTAGTAGAGATCCAACAATTTATTTTTAAAGTTAGGTTGAACAATTTCATTGAGAAAAAAGTCTCAGTGTACTTTTGTACAGGTGTGCCTATATTTGTATCCTATTAGAAATTTAAACTGAATGAACTTTGAATTAAATTGCAACTTGGAATCAAATACTGAGTCCAATAAAAGCAATAATTCTAAAAAGATCATGCCTATTTTGCACATCTCCTGCTAAACATTTCCAGAGAAATCTGATTGACTTTATTCCTTAGTATCATCAATAATCATAAAGGATAGAGGAACAAAGAGAAGACTCATATGTGTTGTGAGAAAAAAAAATATCCAAGTAAATTCAGTGCTGTTGTTTTAATTTCTGCAGCTTCTTCTGCACCAAAATTTTACTTTTAAAAGCAAATTGATAAAATTTGAGATCAGAGATCTTATCAAGTAGCCTTGGAACTTGATTGTTTGAAATTCCAGAAATTTTGCACGTAAACGCTTTGGCTGGGTTAAAAAAAATTAATCAAGTGTAATATTAAATAATATGTGGATGTAAAGATTGCATTTGAAGATATCTTTTTAAAGAAAAATAAGCAGATAATAAACAATGTGAAATGTTGTTCCTATAACCAAAATCAAAACCAGATACACAGATATTTTGGTCTCAGATCCTCCTTTTTCCTATTTAAAAAGTTAACATTGAAAGATAAACAAAAAACTTCTTGCTTTTTGCACTGATTAAAAATGTCAAAGGGATGTAACACCATTGAATCCTGAAAAAAATCTTTTTTCTTTTTTCTCCGGTAAGGAGCAATTGTAGTTAATTGTAGTTGAAGAATATATATTTTTAGAACAGGGTATAAATCACATTATCTTATCTGAAAAAGAGATTTGGAGACTTCAAAAACTTGCATATTTTACGGCCAGTGTGTCTTTTTGTATGATTAGAAGCAAAACAAATAGCCTTTCCCCAATTTGAAGCTAGATGGCAGTGTCTAACTTCCTTTAGCCTTTTGAGTTTTTATGTGCTTGACTTACTTTCACACAAATGTGGAGTAGTAAACCTCTTCTAGCTTGAGTCAAGGCTGCTCAAAAATTGAATGTAGCCAGTTTTATCCAGTAAACTTTATTTATATATAAGAACAGTACAAAGTGAGTCCTTGGATTGCAAAATAGGAGTGTTTCATATTTACAATAGGTACACAATAATATATTAGAATAATAACAAAAAAACCTCCCCCCCCCCCGGGAACATTTTAAATACTTCAACTTTCTTACATTCCCCTTCCCCTACAACACTTGTAAAAACAACCAAAAACAGACAACATTTTTAAAAAATTATAATACAGAACTCCAGTGTGTCAAGTATAAAAAAGGAGAAAGGAAATGAGAAGATATGTAGGGTTTTCGGAAGTAGAAAATCAAGAATACTAGTTCACTTCTAGAATTGGAGAAATTAATAAGAAACATTTTTTCATGTTCCTTTTATTCTTTCTCATAGTTCTTAATCTAGCTCCTTATTAGAAAATCCACAAAATTGGGATCCCACATGTTGCAGGATGTATTTCTTTATTTTTTTAAAAAAAGAATAAAATTGCTTATACTTAATTCAGGGTGAAATCCACTAAGCATATATTCTTGAGGCCTCTGTTTATTTTAAAAATGCTTGGTGGGAATGGTGGGAATGATCCAGTGGATTATTGCAGCCTCATTATCAGCAGATCCTACATCATGGGCAAAGTAAGTGTAGCAATCATTTTGAAAACATTCAAAACATTATTTTGGACATTGTACCAAAATATTAATACATTTGGTATTTATCTAAGCAAATCATAATAGCAAGTATTGAGATGTCAGCTTGCTCCATTTTTCACAAAGGGCAAATCAAATCAAATTTGGAAATAAAAATATACAGAGATCCTCTGATGTTATATTACTAATGAATAAATGTTTGGCATTCCTTTCTTTCTCCCACAAAAATATGTTCAATTTTAGCCAACAACTAGATATTGTTTAAATAGCTGGTTTTCGAAATGTTGCTAATCTCTAGAGCACAATTATCTTGCAACAAGGCAAAATAAAAGATTTAAGTATCCACAATTCTGGTGGTGTGTTGGCAGAATTGCATTTTTAGTGTTGGCCTATCATTGGGCTTCATTGGTGAGGGGGAGAAAATACATAGAAAAAGGCAAAATACAGACAACATAAAGGAAAATTTGGTTAAAAAAATCCCCAAACCAACAACAGCAGACAAATACAAACACTAAGCACTAACAACATCCAAAATAACAGTGTCTCTTTTTAGTTATGTAACCTTATTGATACTGTATAATATCTGAAAAACAGCATTTAACATTCTGCCTGGACCATTTTATTGTCTGGACAAGGGTTGGCACTCCCTGCAATGGCCCTGCCTTCGATCAAAACTGATTTTGCTGCTATTATTCCCAATAAGAAGTTCTAAACAGGAGTTTTGCCCCAGGTTCTTTTAATGGGAGTAGAGATAGAGTTTCTATTCCCTTTAGGACTCCATTCAAGTGAAAGCACTTTGCTAGGTGAAGATTGAGGGAATGAGGCTATTATACATCACTTTTTAATCCAAGTGTGGCCTGAAGGAGATTTTGTCTGCTTTGTTCATCAACATTTTCCAGGTGCTGACTTTCTTTCTACCAAGGACTGAATAACCATACCCCGGTCTGGTTGTTCCTGAGTTATCTCTTAGACAGAAGAAGCTTCTGATTGGTTTTGTGTTGAGTAGGTCTTTCAGATGTCCAGTAGATTCAAATAGAAGATTAAAAAAACAGAAATGATTTTTGAGATACTTTTGGACCAACAATTTATTTGGAAATAATATTCAATGAGTGGTATGACACATTAGAAAGAAGTCTTGGAATGATAAATGTGGGAGCTTGCACTATTTTCTTTCAGTAAAGTATTAAAACCACAGATGCAGAAATAAAACAAGACTTTTCTCCCTGCAGGTGAGTTGTAATGCCACATTATATGGGAAATGGACAGTGAAAAAGGTGGAATCCCTCATGCTTTTCCTTGGCTTTTTGTACCATGTAATACTGCTAAGTAAAAGTGGCATTTAGGCAAGGGATGAAACCCAAAGGAAAAGCTTACCAAGTACCACATTTCCAAATGGTACCAAACCTTTCACAGGTTCCTTCACTGGAAATTAAACATTTTCTCTCCTAAAAGAAAATACAGTCTAACATTGTTTTGTAAATCTGATTATCCTTCCACAACTGAACTGACCTATGTTTAACAGAGCCTTTTCTCTTTCAGAAACATCTTTAATAGCTTAAAATTCTTTTATATATTGTCTACAATGGCAGTTCTTATCTGTATTACACTGGCAAGGAACAGGTAATTATCTCACACAGAGAAAAGGTGAGAGGAAGGAAATTTGTGGTGTTGAGATATTTGGAGATAATCAGTTAGTTTTGTTGAAATATCTCTTTTAATTTATCATTCAGTTCCTGCTGTTGTACTCACTTATGTGATAAAACTAATGTGAACTTATCTATGAAGATGCAGTCACTATTTAGAAAACCAATCTGTTTCCTCTCTTTTAACTAGAAAGGAAATATATAACCTCTCCTTATTCTTACCAGCCTATGGTTTATAATACAAATGGGATAATGAAATGTGATAGACTCTAGCGATTATGGAGTTCAAATGGTATCTCATGTTGGTTATTTATTCTTTCCCAACTGCTGCTGCTGTTGCTGTCACCACCTTTTCCTCTAGGGCTTGGTCCTTGCTTAGTCTTTTTCTTCCCACCCAGAGCAGATTCAAGCTATTTTTATTTCATTTTGTCTACTGAGCTGAATCCTTTTGACAGGTGGATGTAGATAATACTGTAGCCTAAAGAAAGGACCACTAGGGAAATCACAGCATCTGGTTCTGCTAATGAAAAATGTTCTCATTCCTATGTAATAAGGTGGTTTTCTCTAAGTAGATCTCCAAAGATGTACCTGCATTCCACAGGTATTGAGAACAAGGAGTTATTTGACCAAACCTCTCTATTACATTTTCCTATGATCTTTCTGAATTTAAATTTCTACTCTATGTTTTTTGTTCTTTCCATAGTGCTGAAAGAAGATAAGACTTCTTATCTGCTGCAATATTCAAAGTCACATCTCCTTATAAGATTTCAGATTTGGGGGATTTTTAATTAGAAAAGAAGGCAAATAAGACAGGATAAAAGTGTACATTATTCATGGTGATATTGTAATTTAGGCCAATTAATTATACTGTCTACTATTGACCTCACCCCTTTCCTAAGAGATCTGTAGGGGGCATCCATAAGCGCACCAATGTGCTGACCGTGCCTGTCCTATTGTTTCTTTTATTTTTTGTTTTATTTTTCTTATATGTATCCATTTCATGTATTCATAACTATGTTTATACCTATACCTGTTATCTTATAATCACTTGACAAAATAAATAAATAAAATAAAATTAAAAATATTGAGATTCAGCACTGAATACACACACACACACTTCTCTGTTACAAAGGAATCTGACATCTATCGAGTATAAAAGGGTCAGAAAAAATGACATGGCACCTAATGGCTATATAACAGAAGGCAAGATGCTTCTGTGTATTAGTTGCAGGTTTTCACTCTTGTTCTACTTATTGGCTTTGCACAGTAGTTAGCCACTTTGGGAAACAAATGCTCTTAGCTTGATGTATTATAGATCTTTTAATGTTCTTAAGGCATATTAGCTGGGTTTATATACTAATATTTCCTGAACCAGTGAATGCAGTTGTTAATATTCCATCTGTTAAGGTACTCCATGCTTGATCAAAAAATGTGTAGGTAGCACTGGAGTTGCTCTTATGATTAGATATCCTTCTCTAAAGTAAAGTTTGCTTAGACACTAACTTTCCAGTGAAAACAGTATCCACCTAAATTGTGTAAAGCATACTATCAAGTCAAAACCCTGCCTCCTTCATTTACCTGAAAATAAATTCAAGACTGTTCATACCATAAGATATCATTTTGACCAAGTACTACAATTCTGATTTGAGGAATCCTTGGTGCACTCTGAGCTTGGTTGTTTTCTTGTTTTCACTGACATGCCCTGTCAGTGTTGGTGTGGCCTTAGAGGTTCTTCAGTTCAGCTGTTTACTGTTGGTTGGTTTGGCAGTTCCTTGTTTGGGCTAATGGGGTTGACTGTTCCCCATGAGTAATCAGCACACAGATGTGCAATCAGCATCCAGATGAGGAAAGATTAATTCCAAGGTTAACATTGGACCAACAGTCAAGTAAACAACCCATCGCACTGACAGGGCAAGCCATCAGAACATGGGTGTCAAACTCACTGCATCACATTGCTGCATCACATTGCTGCCACATTTTTCCCATTTGCAAAGCTGGGATAGATGTGGCCTGTGCGTGATGCACCTGGCTCATGGGCTGCCAATTTGACACTCCTGCACTAGAATATAAACTGAGAGAAAACCCCACTCCTTAGCATTGATGATGTTACCTACTTTGGGCAATGAAACATCTGTAAGAAAAGAAAAAGTTCAGAGAGTACCAAGAACTCCTCATTCAACCCTGAACGACAAATATCTCCTTTACTGGTACACTTCTGAGTTGTTCAGTCTTCACTAATTTCTAGAAGGAAGGGATGGACTTCTACTCACCTGTAGTTTTGCATAAATCTGCTCATGTTTCCTGCTCCAAAATGAAAATAATATTTCCAGGCTGGTGCTGATCCAGATGTTACTTTCTAGTTTGACTTTCTTTTTTAAGACAAACCCCTGCACTTCAGTTGGCAGAGGAAGGACTGCTGTCCTCACTTGATTTGATAGCTGTTGCCTCATGCCACTCTAACTACTCTTGGGAAATATCACAAAAAGTGCTTGTGTTTGTGATATTTTAGTTTTTTAATCAGCATAGTGGTTAAAATAGGCTAGTAGTTAAAACATTTGCCTGATATTTGCATTGGCCCAGAGGAAAAATAGGAAGCTTGCTGAGTCTTTTCAGAGACATAATTTTTCTCCCTTTATACAGGGTTTATTACACAAAAATGTTCATTAATCAAAACTGATACCAATTTATTTCTAATTATCACTATGCTTATGTCCCTAAGAAAAGAAAAGTGGAAAAGGGGCTTGTGCTAATCATTGTGAATCTCTCATTTCATAATTAAGGAAATCAAAACAATAATTTTGAAAAATCTGCCAAGTTTTGAACGAGTGACATTACACATACTAGGCAAGTGTTATAACCACATGTGACTGAGATTCCTGTTTTTCAGAAGCTGAAGTAGATTTTATTCTCCCAAATGCAGGAAAGGAATGTTTTTGCTTGAAGTTGGTTGATGTGCCTGCATATGTACATTTTAATAGCAATAGCACTTACTTATATATTGCTTCACAATGCTTTACAGCCTGCTCTAAGCAGTTTACAGTCAGCTTGTTGCCTCTAACAATCTGGGTCCTCATTTTACTGACCTCAGAATGACATAAGGCTGAGTCAACCTTGAGAAAGTAAGAATCAAACTGCAGGCAATTGGCAGTCTGCAATACTGCATTCTAACTATGAAGCCACCATGGCACAAAGAAATAATGCTATTTCTTTGTCATATAAATTTAATTTTGTATAGCGTATAAACATAAAAATATATATTTCAGAAAATTCTGCACTTAGGAAGGAAGACAATTGTTTTCCTGAAATGGTATGTTTGGAGAGCAAAACATCAGAAGACTTGTTGTCCCAAGGGTGCTTTTACAAACAAACAAACAAAGTCTGGTTGCCTTTTGAAAAAGCACCTTTGGGACAACCATGACCTGGATGACTGAGAATCTCCACAGACAATCAGCAGAATTGTCCATTGGGAGGCTGTGTAGTTTACAATTGAATCCTTTGCAAGCACTGGAGAAATGTCTCAAAATCTAGATAGAAATATCTCAGCTGTTATAAGCACAGGAAAGGAGCTTAGTTTAAACTCAAACACATTGTTTATACATTCTTTAGAGAAATGGTTACAGCTGATTTTTTTTTTTAATATGACTTGGAAACTCTACAACTAAAAACAAGCATCACAGTGTTACTTATACTGTGATGCAAGCAAAACCAGCAGCATTGAAGGGGAGGATGCTTTGATGAAAAAGATCTAAAAGTGATCCTAGATTTTCTGATAGAAAATAAAAGGTAATCCATTGTGACAGCAGTGGTAGTATTCTACCAGTTTGACCTGGTTCTGGTGAATCGGTAGCAGCGATGAGAAGCAGAGACTGAACTGGTTCTCTCTGCCACTCTGCGGTTGGGGCCACCTGCCCGCCTGGGCTCCCATACTCACCTTTATCCGCTAAAATTGAAGTGCAGCTGCTTTGCGCGGTACAGAATAGTGCCACATGGCAGCTGCTGAAGTGACCAGGATCATGGAGGCTTGCAGGAGGCGAGTTAGAATGCCTCTGTGCCTGTGCAAATGCCTCTGTGCTTGCGCAAAGTGCACATTTGATGCATGCATTCATGCAAAGTGTATGCATGCGCACAAAGCGTGCCCACCAAGCCATGCTCACTGAACTGGTGGCAAAAATATTTGAATCCCACCACTGTGTGACAGGGATGCAGTGAGCATTTGCTAGTCATTCTCACTATATTTTTCCTAAATAAGGCTGAGATTGTCACCATTCTGAATCAGCTAGAGGATTTCTAACTACTTTAAAGATACCATCTATAAGGATGAGAGAAACTGTTTAATTTCCAGCTTATTTTACCACTTCCATTGTTTGTTTATTCTTAGTGGATATACAGCACATTCATCTGCTTACCCTTTTTGTTCCCTTTTAAATGGAATCTATTACACAAAAATTTATACAGATTAAAAAGACCTGCTAATTGGTGTGGCAGGTGAAGTGGCAACAGAATTTTAGTACTATTACCAAAAAATACAGGAGAGGCAGGTATATATGCTAACCTGATGCAGCTTTATACAATAAAGGACTTCAAAAGGAAAAAAAAAACATCTGATTAGCACATCACTGCCTCCTTACTTTGAGCTCTTTGATGGCTTTGGATAGCACTCATCAGTGAAAGCTAAAATGGAATTATTAAAAAAAGAAGCGTTAGGCACAAAAATTCCAGGAATGTAATCTCTGGCTTTGATGTAAAAACATCTGAAATGAAATAAGCTAGAACTGACATATCAGGGTAAGATAGCAGGATAGGGAATATTACTTAAAACAGTTATCGTTCTAAATGCTCAAGCCTTATTGTTTCCAAAGAAATTTGCACTTTAAACTAACTTCACAATATTAGGTAAATGCCTGTAGATTTGGCCAGACCTTACCAACTCTTGAACATGGCCAAAAGCATTGGCAATAGTGATGGTTCAGGCTGGGAAGACTGAGATCCTGCAGCAGCAGTTTATACTCTTTATAGCCATGTAAATTGACCATGAAACGAAAGCCATGCATTTAATTCCAAATTTGCTTTAGAATAAGTTGTATCAAACTAGCATGCAAAAACTATTGAAGTATGATTGCCTAGAAAATCTTATCCAACCTTAGAAATAGATGTTACACATCTGCAATAGAAAACTATGATTTTAGAAAGCAATAGTTGTTGTGAAAAGATCTATGCAAATATATTTGAATCAACACATTTGATTCCCACCAACTCTGAGGGTTTTTCCAATTCCTAACCTGCTCATTATCAATTTATATATGGACCAGTAGGTCCAGCATAGATATTACAGTCTAAATCAGGATATCTATAGTAACAACTCACTGGTTTTAGATGATAAATCCTGATGAGTTATCTGTTTTTTCACTTCTGACTAAAAATGTAAGAAACTACCATCTAGATACAGCTTTAGTTTGGAATATTGACACTTCAGATGTATTGTTCATCTAACACAGCAGCAAAAACTAATACAAATGCATAAAAGAAACCCAAAGAGAATTCACTGTGAAATACTTGTAATTAGGAAAGTAGAAAATCCATTGAGAAAAATAAGCTGCTAAACATACTACCTTTGTCAATTAAGTTTAGGACTAAACTTAGAGACAATTCTTCCTTTGCAATCAAATTCCCTTGTCTGCGAAAGGACATGGGAGTAATGCTTCTGAAAATATGCTGTCCTTCTGAAACATTTCATGCATTTAGCTTCTACTCTCTGCTCTTGCCAAGTCAGTGTAAATCAGATTTTTTTTTTTGGCTGCAAATATTTGACTGCTGAGAATGTCAAAGGCTTTGGCTTATTGTACAAGGTCAGTCATTAGCATTTCTTTCAGGCTATTAATAGGGCCCAAGGAAACTTATGAAAGTAAATTATCAAGGGGAAAAAGGGGATTGATGTTGTTTTAATGAATTATAATTAAAATAGCAAGTTGGTCCTTTAGTTTACCCCTTTGCTGGCAGAATTCAGGATAATGAGTAAAAGAATGAGAGATTCTCACAAAATATGTAATTCAGTTAAAGTGTGTGGTACCAAACTCACTCATAGCCTTTTATGGAAGCAATATCTTCATTGCTTGGTGAGGGAAGAGAATCATAGTGGAGTTTTTTTTTTGAAGACACATCTACATATCACTGGGCAAAATGGGCTTATTTGTCAGGAACAGTTTCCTACTTTCTGCTGCAGTGGCTAAGCAGAGTAGACTAATAGATGAAGCCCATTATAAAAGATTTCCTCACAATTAATTAGAAGCTGAGCTATGCTACTAAAGCAATGCATGCAATCATTTTCAGGCTATTTGCCTTTGAAATAATTTTCCATATGTATCACCTTGCTCTAAGGATATGAGCAATAGTATTAGAGGCTTCCCTCTGCAGATGTCCAGGAGTAATTTTACAGTATGAGGTCAACAGTTCAGCCTCCCTCATTTTAATTGTCATGGAATCTCCTTCAAGGGTATCATGAATGAAGAGTGTGATAATAGTTGCTCTTTTCTGGTTAACTCTTGTTTTGGACCAGTATGACAAAGGTCCTGGATACAGGATGGACATGAAGTGTTGTAGACATGGAACAGCAGCAAAAGCTTGGGTTCTCCTAACTATTGAGATTTCCCTACATTGAACTTTGTACAAAAACAAGTTAAGGATTATTTCTTAAAACCTTCACTTCCAAAGACCCTTAGGATTTTAGAACTGAGGTATACCTGACAAGTGATAATATCCTCTAATTCCATTCAAAACAGCTGTAACCACATTTTTTCTAATACTGAAAATGTGACAAAATTTGGTAGAATCATGACGCAATCCAAAGTGTCTGTCCACAGACACACCAAGAAAAGCCATTTTGTTCTCTTCAAGTCTGACTTAATTCATGGGAACTGCACTCATGGGCCCAATATTCTGCCTTCCATTAGGTCTAATCACCTTGCCCTTCTTCTCACCCCTTTTAACTGTAGCCCGCTCAACCGTCATTATAGACAGAAATGTTTACAGCATCCCACCTGCTATTATCACTCTTGAGGGGGCTTTGGTTTTTTTTAAAAAGCAATGCTCTTTTTGTAAGGAGCAATGACAACTCACAGTTGTCATCAGCCTTCTACTGATCACTTAGAAATTGACTTCTAGGGTCAATTAAAAAAACCTAATCTGAGTTGAGACACATGGACACAGACAAGACTACAGTAATTAGCCAGCATGTAGAGTGTGCCATTTCCTTTTGTCCAGAGAGAAGGTGCCCCCATTTCCCTCTCTCAGGAGACATTGAAATCTTATGCTTGACCTCTGCATGACCTTTCATATGGTATGAGAAAAATGCAAATGCCATTTGTTCTGACTGCATAAGTGAATTCAAAGCAGGAAAACAATAAATATGTCAACTCACTAGGTCTATACTGTTCAAGTACTGCTCGCTGTAAACACTTTTTTTTAAAAAGCAAGAAATCACGTAGTGACTAGGAAAAACAAACAACTCAAAATCTAACTGATCAATCAACACTCTAAGCAACTAAGAAAGCCAATCAGTTTTTATATGAATTGCACCTACAAAAGTGCATAATGCACCAGTTTCATTTTAAACCATCACAACTTCCTTAGCTTCAAAAGGACCAGACATTCCTTAGGAACACAACTGCAGGGACATAAAAACAGGAAGGAATCATTTCAATGAGGGAAGTCTTATGTCACAGTAGAAGAGGAATGAAGGACTTTCATAAAATCATAGTGTCCCTTCAATGGTAAATAAGGAGTATTAAAAAAATATCAGTACTCTATAAATACATAGTTGAAGCTGGATTTCAGCACAGATGAGTTGAATGACCAGATGGCTTTTCCACTCAAATAAATTCCTGCTAAAAGATTCTTGAAGATACTGAATGCTGGATTTTCTTTTCCAACTGCACTGTTTAAAAGGCTTGGTGCAAATTTGGGCCCCTGGGGGATATTTTTTAAGTTCCCAGGCAGAGGAATAATGGATATTTTTCTCAAACATTCCCTAAGATAAGACAATCTACTTACAAACCATCCATCTGAGCCATGAACAATGAAGTTCTTGTAGGATGTGAGGGGCAATGTACAGTGGAATCTTCAAGAAGATGTAGCCACTGCGTTTTTGTTACCTTTTTTTCTTCTCTTTACTTTTTCTTAAAAAAAAACTTTAAATATTGTTTTTGTTATCTCTTAATATACACCAAACAATTTTCATGCAAAGCAGCTGTCATGGAAAAGTCTAAGCTTCCAAACACCTTCAAGGTTACAGTCTGAATAGCTGAACTATTTGATAAATCCAACTGATGTTTGAGATGCACAGTTGCTGTGCTTTTCCTTCATTCTTTCAAATGGAATTTTGTGAGTTTTGAGCTAAGAATCTGGGGCAACTTTTGCTTCTTGTAGGAGGTTCTACAGTATTCCCAATATACTCTCTGTGGCCTTCTTGACAATTTCCTTAATTCCCCAAAGTCTTTGCGATCACTCCTCATGTTTTTTTTTTCCCTAGGAGTTCCTGCTCCTTTCTTCAGCTTTCCATAGACATGGCACCAATAAGTTGTTCTACTTTGTATGCCAAGCGCTGCCGGCGCGCCTGCTCATCCTGCTCCAGAGCTCCAATGATCTGGAATCAAAATCAATACAAACAAGAAAGGACAGAAAATAATAAGAATGAATTGTATTTAAGTAGATTGAAAGGAAAAGGAAGAACAATACATACAAATAAATAGTCTTAGAAATTCATGACAATTTTTTGTACATTGATAAGAACACAGTGCATAGGAATGATGCTCTGAAATGTTAGCCTTATGGTAAGTCTATGAAGGAAAATCTCTAGGGCAGGGGTGTCAAACTCACAGCTTCACGGCTGAGTCACATGACATATTGGGACTTTCCCCTCCTTTGCTAAACCAGGTGTGGGCGGGACCAGCACGTGACATATCCGAGCCATGGGCCAGGAGTTTGACAGACTTGATCTAGAGTCTCTAAATGTTTACATAAGAAGTTGAAATATACTGTAGGACTTTTAGCCAGTACTAGTCTTTCGCTCTACTTTCTAGAGAAAAAAGGTAAGAAATGAAAGAAAAGCACAGAATTTCATTGTGGCCATAAACCCCTTCTTTTTTGAGTTACCATTTTGGCTCACACTGCTAGCAAAAAGCACAATTATATTCTGGAGGCTACATTTCCTCTATTATTTAGCAAATAGATGCTGCATTTACTATGTATTTATATGTGCACTTAAAAGACAAAAGCCTTGCCTTTAATACTTGTAACTGCAAAATAGGCATTTTTTAGCACTGCAAATTAAAGGGCTGACCAGATAGCAGGGACTTAGACATCAAGTAACGTATCCATTAAAAATGAGTATGTACTGATGGTAATATTTTGTAATACATAGAGGATTTGATTGTGCCATGCTACTTGTCTCTGGGAAAATAGCATGTGGTCATACAACCAGATAATTTTGCAGGCATTCAGAGAATAATACAAATTTTCACACAACAGCTGAAATAGCTCCACCTTCTGCTTTATCTAAAGATTGCCCTAATCACTTCATGATGAAAAATATTACTACAGATATTTTCCAAGCAAATTCTCTTAAGATATCACTTTAATGCACACAATTTCATTATATCCATCCTTTTTATACACAAATTTTGAGCAGAGAGCAATGTAGCAAAATTTGGAGAAATGTAAAGAATGAAATAAATTGAAATTTGGCTTGCATCTTAGTTTGGAACATGTGAATTAAATTAGTTAATTGATTTGGTTTACATTTTAGTATTTCTTTTCCATTCCTAGCCATTAGCAATTTCATTCTATTTGAAAAAAGAATTGGACACTGTCCAAGATAATAATATAATTGGAAATAAAGCAACACAACACAAAAATAAGTTAATATAAATCATTTTTGTGCTTATTAAGCAAAATTTTGCTTTTTTAAATAAACAATGTCAAGATTTTAGGATAACAGACTAGGTATTCACATTATAATATTAGTACCCATAATAAACCAAAGATCTCATTTATTGTGAATTCACAATTCAGATAATTGTTCTTCAGGAATACTCATATATTATTACTTATTATTTTACTTTTACTAAAGCTATTAATATGTTCAGGCCGTATGAAATAAAATTGTGATGAACAATGGTCCTTTATATTTTGTTGCATACTTTGTGTTGTGCATTATGTAGCATATCTTTGTGTCATGCAGTCATTTTAAGGTTACAAATTGCTCTGAAAGTAAATTGGAATTATTTTCCTAACTGCCTGCATCCCAAATGGCATAAGATTCAGCCAGATATATTTGAAAAGAAGGGTGCTCATAAAAATATCTTATAATACTGTGTGCTACATCTAAAGAGCTGCACTATTCAAACAAACCCAAAAACCCTCTGAAGAAAGATGTTTCTCACCTCCTCACTATATTTACTGACGTAGGAGTATATTTCATTGAGTGCACTCATCATGTTGAAATCAACATAGTGCAGACGTGACTGTTCTGCGAGGTAGGCATTCATGTCTTGGTCACTGATGGCTGGGAGTTTTGCAATATCTGCATAATACCTGAAAAGTAATGGAGAGAATGTTTCAGAAACAGAACTAAGCACAAATATTTGTGAGAAAAAAATCAAGAATTGGGCTGAAGCCTCAAGTCATTTCTGCAGGAAAACTATGTATAGGTCAAAATGAATAAAGCATCAGATTGATTTTGTAAGACGTGATGAAAGTTAAAATGAAAAACATGTTTCCCTACTATGCTCATGCCATAATAAATGCACAATAACAGAACTTATTAGCAATGTTGTTAATACATTGTTGCATTGTATATATAATATAATATAGTGACAATTATTTGTATTATACGTATATCACAAATATAAATAACAATTTTACTTATTAAGTACTTCTGTAGTTGTATAAGAAGAAGCCTAGCAATAAAGCTAAAAACTAAATCTAGTTAAATGTATAGAAAAAGACTTATGTAAGAAAGTAAAAGATGACAGCTGGAATTGACAGTGACAACAATATTTGTTTATATTTTATTCTCTGGTATTGTTTTTACCATAACACTGATGTTATTCTATTTTTCAGTAAATATTATTTGAATTCCTTCCAGTTAGGTTTCAGATCTGGAAACAGTAATGAGACTGATTTTGATTGTACTTGTTGGTAGCAATGGTACGTATATATTGCTACATAGTGCTTTTTAGCCCTGTCGGGGAGGCTTACAATGTTAACATATTGCCCCCAAACAGTTTAGGTCCTCATTTTACATACCCTGGAAGGATTGAATCTGAGTCCACTTCGAGCCCAGTTAAGATCGAACTCTAGACTTTGGGCACAGCTTAGTCTGCAGTATTGCATTCTAATCACTGTGTCACCAGGGCTCATGGCATCTGGTTGGATCAGGATGGCAGTTCATCTGGTCTTGTCCTCCCTGATATCTGGTAACTTCTGACCATTATATCATTCTTCCGGATGAACATTGTGATTGGTAGTGGGAGACAGGACATTGTTGTGGTTTTCTTCTTTTTTTCTGGGATTGACTTTAGTATTGGCTGGGGAAGGTCTAGCTGTAAGCTCTTGCTTTGTGGAATTCCACAAAACAGTGGGGTGATATGAAGATGGGGGAATCAGGTAATATCAGTAAGGTGATAATATTCAATTATATATCTCCATCCCAGGCTGACCAAGTGATGCTGTCAAGATTCTTTCTTAGTATCTGAAAGCTGTAGGAGTCTGGTTGGGGAGTTATATCCCTACCACCCAAGAACTTAAAATCTTTAGTTCTAAATGGTTTAGTAGTGTCACAGATGGTGCCAGTGTTAGGAGATCCTTCTAGGCTCCTGCCTTTGTTTGGAAACTGGTAGCAGCTTTGGCTAGGGAGGTATTGCACAGATCCATCTTGTGCACCTATGAGCATGCCTCAGAGTGCTGTGAAATAGCCCAACTTCTTCAGCTATTATGGCATCTACTGTGCCTCCAGGTACAAATCAGGATGAACTACTATTGCCACCTTTTCATGATGCAGAGCTGAGTTGTGCATGTAAACTGCCTGTCTGCAAGTATTTTGGAATCTGTAAATGAATCCTTAATACTGACTTTATGAGTAAGGAAGAAAAGATGACTGCCACTTGGAATGCCACCCAGATGCAGAGTGAAATGATACTGGACTCAACAACTGCAAGCTTGGGAAAGCACAAAAGAGTCTAACCATGCAGCCCATACCCTCTATTTGAACACTGACCTTTCTACCCAACTTTTATAGCTGGGTATATCCTTGGCATACAGCAGCTTATTGGAGGGAGAATCCTTGCCCAGTCGATGCTCTGAGGTGGAACATGAATCCATAAAAGTCTGAGCTACAACTGAGAGGCAGGCATCGGTGATACTTCCCTTGTGGATATCAAAGACGAACTGTGGATTTTTAATTACATTCACCCAGAAGCGGAGAGGAAGACTGTATGACATAAATAGCCATTATACATTAAAAAAAAATAGCAACATATTCCTACAATCACAGCTTTCCTTTTCTTTTCACAAAAAATGTTAAATAAGAATTGTAGTAGTAATAATAGCAGAAATGAGGAATATAGTACTGTACATTCCAATACTATAGAGTGTATTATTAATGGTATTTGGTAACCAAGGTGAATTAATCATATTTAGCATTATACTCCAGCCAAGATGGCTATCCTCTTCATAAACACTGTTAAAATCAAAATACAGAATTATGAAGGAGCTATTGAATTTGAATTTATTGAGCTATTTGAATTATTTGGCCAAAGAGGGAATTATTTCCTTTGATTGAGATAACCCATTTTCCCCTAGAAAGTTTTATTCTATTCTTGCTCTCCATTTTTTTTAGTTTTAATGCAGTAATGAGTATCTTTAATGTATATTCATTAAAATTATCTCTCATGGATTTACAATAGTGTGTCCAACCTAAATATTATCAGTGATGATAATTTTACCTTCTTTCTTTTATTCTTAAAATGGAAAACATTCTTCAGTTATTAGGTAATCTATCACTAGATGCCACTGTTTGCCTCTTTTTCCCATAAATACTAATATTTTGCACAAAGGGGAGAAAGAAGTCCAAATCTCTATGTAATATAAAATCCACAGTAACTAGCAATAGAAAAAGAACCACAATATGAACAAGATAACACATTTTTATTTACATTTTCCAGGCTTGGGGGGGATCCCAACCTTATCAAAGATAACAACTCTTTTGAACAGAGTGTTGTGAAGTTCACCTGAAATATGAATTAAAAAAACTAAATAGAATACCATTGATTTTTTCTGCAACTCCCCAAAAACAAAACAAAAACACCCCACACTAACACTATAACCAATCCTAATAAACAGCAAAAAAACAAAAGTATCTTTTTCTGCTTTTGATTCCTCTATTGATGCTAGTTAAAACTCTGCATTACTGAAGACCTAGGCATCCAGAAATTGAGGAAAAGTTATTTTCTGAGGTTCCTGATGCCTTGAGTGCTATTTTTGTAGCATTCTAGGCATGAGTTGTAGAAGAAGTAGTCTAGGTCAGTAAGAAAATGCAAAAGGTACTAAAAATCAATTGCTGGCATTTCCAATTAGACTGTGTTGCAGCTGATGTGAAAAACCTTTGCTTTATACTATGGACAGCAGCTGGAAATCAGAATATAAGGTCTAAATGGAGCTAAATAAACAAACTGACTGATCTCATATTAAAAAACCCTTCTTTTCCCTCTTTCTGATTTCCTGAGATTTTGTGTATCTTTACCATTGATAGTTATCAGAGCTTCACACTACTAATATTAATACATATAGAAAGCCTGAATGAGCAAACTACACCATTCCTTTGTGTTATTTCAAAAACAAAGTGCAGTAATCCAATCTTCAATGTGCCAGTGTGAAAAAGGAACACCCCCTCCCCCCATTAAATTCAGCAACTGGTTGAAGTACAAGCACAAGCACTTTCTGAATTGTGATAAATCTTTCACATCACAATGGTCTGAAGCAGAGGTGGTATTCAGCAGGTTCTATTATTATTATTATTATTATTATTATTATTATTATTATTATTATTAAAGTTTTATTTGGGTTTTCACACACACAAAATACAAGTAAAACATCTTTTTTGAAAATAGCTTGGTCCCGGGTTGCACTTCTTTATACAGACACAAACTCAATTTCATGCTCATTTTTTGTGTTCTATTCCATATCTTACTACTATTCTGCATTTTCTATATAGTTTTTCCCCTCTTTTAATTTTCTCAATTTTATTTTGATTATCTCATCTCAATTCAAATCATTATATTCGTACTTTTGTCTGTTCTGTTTCAATTTCATATTATCTTTTCTCATTAAACAAATTTTCTCCTGTAGTTACTAATTGGAGTATGACACCTTTATATGCTTTAATTTTATCCATTCAAATCTTATTTAAACTTTAAGAGATACCTTAAGGTTATGACATTCAATATAATACATAACTTCCAATCGAATTCTGCTTGGTACATTCTTATAATTCACACTATATTCTTTAAAAAAAGGATTGTAAATATACATAATTAAAACCCTCATTCCATTCCAATTCAGTTCTGTCATTAATATTTAAAAGTCTTAACATCTTTAACATTTTTTAAATTAAATATCATACTTCCTTAAAGACATGTATAATCTCCATATTTAATTTTTCCTTTATTTCTCTTCACATGTTTTATAAATCATTAAATATTCAGTTTGTTACATTTATTTATTGACAAGCATTCCACTAAGTTACGATAACTATTTTATCAAACATTTTAATCATACATTGTTTCATATTTTCTGAAATTATTTCTAATATAACAATACTATCCTATGTACCTTTGCAGAATCCCTTTTTCCATTAGATTTGCACCCATTATCTCTAAATAGGCCCTGTTTCTCTATATTTTGTTGCTGTCCTTTATAACTTCTTTTCCTTTCTTTCTTCCCTCTCTTCTTCTCCCTCCCCTTTTTACCCCCTTGTCTCTCTACTTCTAATTCTGTCTTCTGCATTTCCTTCCCTCTTCTGTTGCTTTCTGATTTTATACTTATTTTTCACTCTATTCTTTTTTTGGTTGTTTTTCCCAATCTTAACTTTCCATTCTCTTTCCCCCCTTTCCTCCCCCCCCCCAAGATTACTTGTTCATTAAAGATGGCTTCTTGTTTGTCCTAATCTTCTTGTTCTGCAAGCGTTTCTTGTTGCTTCTCATAGTTCCAAATCTCCGTTTCCAAGAACTGAAATATGAAGCCAAAAGAACCTCTCCCTTCTTGTGCATTTCTTTGTACTTTTTAAGTTCCAATTTCATTTCTTCTAAAAGTGGATCCATTTTAAACACTTTTAAACAACCACCCAATTGATTTTAGTCATTCAAATACAGTAACCAAGAATCCAGAGATCACCAAATAATCCAAATAGTCCCAAGCTATTTCTTCTTATTTCTTTTTTCACTTTCTCTTCCTGGGGTTTTACTATTTTGTTGCAATGTTTCAATTAAGATGTATCTTTTGGAAGTCTTGTTGAGATTTTACTGTAAGTTCTTTTTAATTCCAAACAGTCCTTCCAGATCCTGCGCTTTTATTCTTTTTCTCTCTTTCCTCTCTTTTCCTCCTTTCCCTTTTAATTATCCAGAAATCTTTATTGTCCCCTTGACTTTTTATTTTCAGCATTAAATGCCTATTGATGTCAAAGTGGATTTTTTTCCAATTCCTTGCTTAAGTCTCTTAGCTGTCAGTATAGGAAGGGGAGAAAAAAAAAACCCAAATCTTTTCCCTTTTCTCTCTCTTTCACTGCTTAGAAATCTTCTTTGGGAACCATGTTATTATTCTTTTTTTAATAGTTTAAATTCCAGGGTACCTTATTTGTTGCTTTTGCTGTTTGACCCGGTCAACCAAAACTTTCTTATCTTCCTCCTGCACATTCTTTTCCGGTTGAGTTCTTCTTTGTGGTGGCCATTTCTGACCACCGCTGCAACCGTCTTCAGGAAAGGGAGTAATGGCCAGCTAAGGAGGAGGGATGCAGCTCTCCTCAATCCTGCAGCCAGTCTCCTCCTCCTTCACCAGCTCTATGGGGTGGCTTAGCCCTGAAACCAGCCAGCTCAGGGCGCTCCAGTGTCAAGCACAGATCAAAACTGCACAGAGTCACGGTTTTGGTCTGTCACTGAAGAAACTCTGGTATTCAGCAGGTTCTGACCAGTTCTGGTCACGAAAATTTTGAGTAGTTTGGAGAACTAGCATATACTGGTTATAAAAAATATAAAATATATAAAATCTCTGACTGGAGATTTTACAGTATCCTTCCCCTGATACACCCACCAAGCCACGCCCACAGAACTGATAGTAAAAAAAATTTGAATCCCATCACTGGTCTGAAGGTCTTTAATTTGGAGACGCTTTTGTGCCTTAGGACTTGAGAAATTGTCCAAATGCTAAGACTAGAAAGGCTCTGCAACTTAGTGGATCACCACATCCATGCTTGACAATTGATATGAAATATGTATTGTGGAGCATACTGTTTGATTTATTAGGTATCTTGTTAGCTCCAAAGCTTCAGTTATCTCCCTATAAACTATCTCTATGGAAGTCTTTGTTCTTTAAGGGAAATATGACATGAGCATCAAAGTTTGTAAGGAGCAATGGGTTTGCCTTACTGTTCTCCAATGAATTTCCTTTTTTTGGAATAAACACTGAAGCAGTAGAGGCCTGCAGATCTCTGGATCTTGTTTTTTGTTTTTTTTAAATGAGTTTAATGAAATGCTTGCACAGAATAATCCCTTTTAGGAGGATTCTCCATTGTTCCAAATCTTTGTTGTTTCAGGAGATTTTTAACAATGACTTGGTGGAGCTTTGAAAATGCTTCCGGTGATGTTTTCCATTCTGATAAGCATACGTAACATTTTTACAGAGGTCTTCAGAAATTTATTTTGAACAGGATATGATGTATCTTTAGAATCAGCATGATGAAAACATCCCTGTGATGCCTGTGAGATGTATATAAGGGAAGATCATTCAACTCAGAGTTGACTGTTTAATGAACTACTCCCACAACTGGCCCCACGTAGCTCTTTAATTGAATTTACTGAACAAGATCACATTATTTGTTCACATTGGCATATAATCTTTTGGATGTTTTTAAATAAATGATTCAAGTACCAAACATGCTTCATTATTGTATATTAAACTCCTTTTATTTACTAATGAACTAGAATAACTTCAATAGCAAAGACACAGCTGAGTATGGAGGTTCTTATGCTACCTCTTTTCTGCTGATACATCAGCTGCTGGTAGGTAAAAGACTATGAGTAACTCAAGTGTAAAGAAGCATAGGAGCATAAATGTTTTTCCTAAGGTATAATTTGAAAGTTGAGGTGTTATCTGTGTCTATTTTTTCATCATAAATTAATCCTGAGGAAAAAAGGGATCTTCCTATTTTTTTCTATTTGTAAAATTTATATCCAATATCACATGTTGTATTTACAACCTGAAAAACTTCAAAACAAATTACTTTTTTAAAAAGATAGTTCAGATCAGATACTGTCAGGAGCACAAAATCGGGACCATCTGTTAAATTGCAGCAAGGAAGATTTATTCAAGCCTATAAACATGAATCTAGTCATTTAAAGTTCAACTCTAAATTGGTATCAGATAAGGGTCAATGAAATTCAAAAGGGGTTGGACTTGAATCATTTGTGAGAACATGACTCTAACATGATGACACATTTAATTCTACCCTCCAGCTCTGCTTGCTCTGGCTTTCTTTTGTATTGAAGTGAGTCAATTCATTACATGAATCTGAGAATTAGAAAATCTGTAATAACACCATACATGTTGAAGAAATCTAGCTGATCACTTGAGTCCAATGTGGTGCGTTTCATTAAAATTATTAATGGGAAAGTATCCTATTATTCTAATATTGACTGGAGGCAGAATTCTTTTTTAATATGTGCATGGCCAGATGCAACACTGGAAAAAAATCATAACATTCTTTGAAAAGCTTTCCCATAATCCATCTGGTTGATTGGCACTTGTCAGTTTGTACAACGCAAGTCTTAGGCTACTTATTTTGTTTGGATAGAAAAGCACAACCAAATCCTAACAGCAAAGAACAACTTTTAAAAGAGCTGTTAGAAACTAGTCTTTTAATATCAGGCATTGGCAATCAAAACTAAACCACAATTCATCTTTTGGGCAACAAAATAAACATTTTTATTATTATTCTTATTGCTGTCTCTCAAGTTTATGGCAAGGCATTTAAACTCAATAAAATAATAAGCCACATTCTACATTCTAATCAGATGAACTGTTGTGTACCCAATGCTGGCTAGATTCTTCACTATTCAAACTTATTATTTGTGTCCAGTGAGTAATTCTGCATTTTTCAGCAGTGTGTAATTCCCAAGAAATTGTTACACTTGTCCTCATTCCACATTAGCTCTGCCTGACCTTCAGTTGCTAACAAAACATCTTACTCTCTAAGGGATTTCAATCTGTTATTTTTTGTTCATCCAATGGCAGTGCAGAAAAAAAAATGTTTCGCAGGAAAAAAAGAGAGAATACAAACTATTTTTGGAAAGAGTAAATTCTATTTTACAGGGGCAAATGATTGCTGATAGAAAAAAAAATGAAGGAAGAACATTATTTCTTTCATTCACCGTTTGCCCAAGGCTGCTGAAAAGGACAACTCTTGCCTCCACCTCACAAAACTACTTTAAATAACCAGCTTTCCAATCTAGCAAATGTAACATTTATCTTTGTTTGCAAAAAATCCTCAACTTTCATTGGTGATGCTCATAATTATAATTTCTCAATCAAATTGGTAATTCATTAAATACAAGAAATTGAATGTAAAAGATATGGAATGGCAGTATATGGGTTAATGCAACTTAAAAGTATTATTTAACTATATATTTTCAATTACTTATAACAATTTCATGTTAATGGAAAATATGAATCAAAATATATTATCAGTAATTTGGAAACAGAGGTATTCATTCCTTAGGTTTAATCCCAGGCATTTCCAATTAAAGAACAGCTTATACTTATAAATAGTTGACATTGAGACTACTGAAAATGAGTTATTGCTTATCTTAAACCCAGTATTTTAACAGACTATAAAATGAATGAACTTGGTTTGAATCCTACTCAAAGCATCTTAGTTTAAATTTCTAACAAAGAAAATTATCCTATTATGTGATTCATAGTGCAACAACTATATGAATCTATTAGTCACCGTTGAAAAGAAAAGATTTAAATTCTTGGTTGAAACTAACATCTCTTATTTTCCAGTCCAGATTATTTTTCAGCTGATACACATAGAAACTGACAATGGTTGGGAAGTTCTCCATATTAAAGGCATCTATAATCTGGCAGCCATGGAGATAGATGGGAAATCTATGCTCATCAGTACCACTTGTTAACTCTAAATGTCCTTTTATTGAGGATTTCAACATTTATCTTAAAATGCATTCCCTAAAGCTTCTGCAAAATTGTTTTTAGCTCCTTGCAGCAGAGAATTTAGCTTTGGAAGACCAAGGTTTTGAAACCAGAAGGGATTTACATGTGTAGTTTATACATATAGGCACATATTTTTATGAGTTTTTTTCTCTATGCACAGTCAATTTCTAACCCAAGGAACTATGTATCCTAAAGTAACAGCCAGGATAAAGAAGCAAAAGCAACAATTTTTTAAAAAATACAGAATATAAATTGCTGCTTGGAACTTATATTTAGCTGGAGCTCAAATTTATATACAATGCCTTGCCTGGATATCCTCAGAAAACAGTTGGGAAATTGATTCTAAAGGCCCTGTCACACTGCCCAACGGATGCAAAACGTTTGTAAAAAGGACACAGCGGACAAGAAAAATGTTCCATCCGTTGTTATCCGCTCTCAAAAGGGGCAAAAATTTGCATAACCAGAGCGGATAACATGGAAAGAAACGGACAGGAGGAGGACGCAGGGCGGATGGAAAGTGGATGCAGAGCGGATGCATAGCGGATGCGTAGAGGATGCGTAGAGGATGCAGAGCGGATGCAGAGCGGATGCAGAGCAGATGCGTAGCGGATGATGCAGATGCGATTTGCATCCGCTTTCATCCTTTCTCTGTCCGTGCTACTAACGCTGTGCGTCCGTTCCGCTTCCTCCCTGCGTCCGTTTACCATTGGAACAGATTTGAGTTGCGTGGATGTGCAGTGGATGCCTAGCGGATATAGCAGATGCATAATGGATGCTGAACGGATGTCCCCCATATGCCTCGAGGATGCAGAATGGATGCATTGGATACATTTTCTGCTCAAAAGTTTTGAGCAGCTCAAAACCTTCTGAGTGGATGAAATGTCAATAGACGGATGCTGGATGGATAGAGAGGAAGCAAAACGTATGTAGTGAGTACAGAACAGAAGCATCGCGTTAACCAACGGATGGCAAGTGTTTTTCTCCGTTTTACATCCTCTTTCCATCCGTTGGTGCAGTGTGACAGGGGCTTAAATAATCACGTATATATAGTTATTCAATTGAAAGCTGATGCAAGTAGCCACAACTCTCTGAGTTCTTCTTCTTTAGTCATTGCATTTCTGATCGCACCTTGTAAATTCTACTTTGCTCCAATGCTAGAAACAAAGCATTATATAAAAGAAGATATCTCAATTAATTTTAGGGCTTTGAGGATTTGGAAACACAAAGATCAAGTTAGGAGAGCTTTTCAACTTGACTGAAAACTGGTTGTTTTTGATGCAAACAGTGAAAACCTTGTGATAATCAGGAGCAATTTGTTCATCTAGTCTCTTCCCCTTGCACGCCAGAGGACTTGTAAAAAGGATAGCTTATGAAATTCATAGAAATTCAGTGGAATTCTACTTACAATATATGCATAAATCACATAAATGCTGGAATTTTTTACAGCTTTTTCTGTCCTGTCAAATGCTTCTTTAGTGAACCTGATTAGTTTTTTCTCTTCTGACTTATTCCACTGTTTAAGTAATACAGATTACATGTATGGCTCTGAAAGTACATTATTTAATCACGTCTAGATGTGATTATACTTTCACTTAATGGAATAATTAATATGTACACAATAATTGATGAGAAACTAGTATAAATCTGTCACAAGTCTCAGTTTGAAAATAAATGGTTATTCAGCAAGGGACAAAAGTCAAATTATTCTATACTTCCTTATTACAAATCTTGTGTATTCTCCGAAGCCTTAGATTTATCACTGTCAAGAACAAAGTATTCATGAAGGCCACTTTGTTAGGCTCATCTGCTTAGAGGAACAATATGTGTGTCCTATGGAATATATGGCTCACTGGCTAAGACACTGAGCTTGTCGATCAGAAAGGTCAACAGTTTGGTGGTTCGAATCCCTAGCATTGCATAATGGAGTGAGCTCCCGTTACTTATCCCAGCTTCTGCCAACCTAGCAGTTCGAAAGCATGTAAAATTGCAAGTAGAAAAATAGGGACCACCTCAATGGGAAGGTAACAGCATTCTGTTCACCTTCAGCATTTAATCATGCTGGCCACATGATCATGCAGACATCTTCAGACAGTGCTGTCTCTTTGGCTTTGTAATGGAGATGAGCATTGCCCCAGAGGGGATGTGTGAGGGGAATCTTTACCTTTATGGACTATACAGAAAATCTTAGAACTGAGATTCTGAGACTGTCTGCTTTGTATTTAAAAGCCATTAATAATTGAGTTATTATCCCCTTTCCAGGCTACTTTCTGACTAAAATTTCCACTGTTATATCAAATGAGGCAAGCCATCATCGTCTTAGACCACTAGAAGTCAGATTTTGTCATTAGGACACTGGGTTGTAGTCATATGAGCATTATATTAGAGAGCAAAAATGGAACATATACCCATTATCCAAGAGATATTTGATATATATTTAGTAGAATGGATTATGAGATGTAATGTAACATAAAATGTTGTAGATGTTTTTCAAATTATCTTTTTAAATTGATCATGCCATATAAAATAAACTTGCTATCCTCAAAGTTGGCACAAGACTGCCTAGATAAAATTTGTGTTATTGTCTGGAGAAAGCAGGTGGTGCTAAACTGTATACTGACTACCTAGAAAATAACAAAGAAAAAAAGAACAATAAAAGTGTCAGAAACTGCTTGGCTGGAAGCAGAACTGGGTACAATGAAAATCTTTCTTTTTCTCAAAGTAATTGAACATAAAACATAGAATAACGATTTCTCAATAAAGAAACTTGTTTTTATTTTTTGCGTGATAAAACCACTGAAGATATATGATAATATTTGTCTGAATGACTTCAAACTATGTTGTAACAGAAAAATGTCTAAGCTATGATATTCTCTTGAATTAAATAACTAGTACATGGAATTTAGCAATTGAATGATGTAAATGGATTTTCCATGCCCTTATTTTATCTGCTATTGTAACACTGAGAAAAAAAATATATGAATTGAAGATCTGATTACACTTAGTATCTATGAATGGATTGCCTCTAAATATAGACTTGGTATGGATAAATATAAGGGAATATGGGAATAATTTATGCAAAGTACAATTAATTAAAGACAACATGATATCGATATGAATGTATTAGAAATGCCCACATACTTGACTAATGTTTGTATTAGGTAATTATATATAGAACTGTAACCAGTTATTGTTCTAATACCAGTTTGTATATCTTAATTTTTATGCTGTATTTTTTCACTTATTTTTAAAACACTTTTTAAATAATATATCTTGTCTTGAAGAGAACAAATAAAAGTATATGATATCATCAAGACAGTAAAAGAGAAAAAGATGCCTTTTCAAGAGATTTTCCATTTCTGAAGACATTTCGCTTCTCATCCAAGATTCATATTCAGCTCTGACTGGATGGTGAGGAATGGAAGAATTTATACTCCTTGCAGACAGCTGGACATTTGCGTTTTTTTTAGAATAAGAATTTTTTTGAATAAGAAATGAAATGTCTTCAAAGAAAAACCAGAAAGTCCAGTTGCCTCTTGAAAAAGCACCTTTGGGACAACCATGACCTGCATGACTGAGAATCTCAAATGGAAATGGTCTGGTTACAAAGCAAGGAGAACTGATGGCAGGTGGACCAAGGCAGTCATAGAATGGATCCCACTTAATAAAACATGTCCACGAAAGAGACCTAAAACAAGATGGATTGATGACACATGCAAGTATAGTGGGCTCAACTGCCAAAAGAAAGTTCAGGACCATATTGATTGGAAACATGTGGAAGAGGCTTTCAACTTGCAGTAGATAGACAATGATTAAAATGATGATGATGACACACTCACACTCACATACACATTATTACTGTGTGTCTTTTAGATTTTATACATTTACCCTTATTTGTGCAGATATGATATTCCGAAACCATAAAATTGTGTCCCTCTTACCAGTTGCTCTTCCAGGTATGCCTCACATCAGTGTCATGGATGCCATGCTTATCTGCTTGCTCATCTAGGAAATCAAACATATATTTGATAGCCAGTGGGAGAGCGCTGCCTCGATGTACAGTACTGAACAAAGTCTCGAACAGGTCATCCACAAACTTTTGCAGTGTACCCTGATGAAAGTAGAGACCAAAGTATGGGTATTATATGATAAGTCATCAGCTGGTGCAAAGCTGCCCCCATTAATTTATATCCCTGGATGTGATATATGGCAAGTTATCATGTTACAGTATGTGACTGGGCATGGGGGAGAACTATTGCCTATGTAAGATGAAATAGTATCATGTTAGGAATGAAGACAGTTGAGGGAAAACAAAAATATTTGTCTTCATTATTTAGATATTCACTTGGATGGGTTTATAATTGTTTTATAATTATAATTATAATACTTATTGTTACATATAATAATTCTTATATGTATATAAGCACTATATTATAATAATTATTTTACTTAAACATTGTTTTTATTATTAATCTGCAATAAGACAAAATCAACATGACAATATATAGCTAATGTTTACCAAAAGGAGATACAGGACTTAAAGCCCCTGTCACACTGCAGCAACGGATGGAAAGAGGATATAAAATGGAGAAAAACACTTACCATCCGTTGGTTAACGTGATGCTTCCGTTCTGTACTCACTGCCTCCATTTTGCTTCCTCTCTATCCATCCAGCATCCGTCTATTGACATTTCATCCGCTCAAAAGGTTTTGAGCTGCTCAAAACTTTTGAGCAGAAAATGTATCAAACGTGTCCGTTCTGCATCCGCTAGGCATACAGGGGACATCCGTTCTGCATCCGTTGTCATCCGTTACGCATCCGCTATATCCGCTAGGCATCCGCTGCACATCCGCGCAACTCGCATCCGCTCCAGCGGAAAAGGGACGCAGGGAGGAATTGGAACGGATGCGGAACAGATGCGCAGCGTTAGTAGCACGGACGGAGAAAGGATGAAACTGGATGCAGCACACAAAGAAAGCATTTAAAACGGAAAAAACGTTCGCAGAGGGGACCTATCTCGGATATTAACGATGTCTAGAGGATGCCTAGAGGATGCAAAAGGATGCTTCCGTTCCGCATCCGCTTTCCATCCGCTCTGCGTCCTCCCCCTGTCCGTTCCTTTCCGTGTTATCCGCTCTGGTTATGCAAATTTTTGCCCCTTTTGAGAGCAGATAACAACGGATGGAACATTTTTCTCGTCCGCTGTGTCCTTTTTACAAACGTTTTGCATCTGTTGGGCAGTGTGACAGGGCCTTAAGATTACCTTTGTAGCTAGCAGCCGTGTCAAATAGATCTCTGATACCATCTTACTTCCCCGATCACCTTCCTTCTGGTCACCATGGTCATGGTTTTTTACTAAATGCCAGACTTTCACTCCACTCTCTAGGTCAGGAGTGATCATGGGTGCCCTTGAACGAAGACTATCTGGGCTACCTGTGTACCGAAATGTGGAATCTGGAAAGAATGAAAAAAGAGGTTGGGAAGGGACAAAAGAAAACAGGCATATATATATATTGGGTTTTGCTGTAACTCTCTAACAATGAATAAAACTTCAGTTTATAAGGAAAGAAATGACTATACAATTCCAATGTTTCCAAAAACCAATACTATATTTAGAACATTTCTGGTTGAAATATTTTTCAATGTTTTGTTATGTACTTAATCTGCTGACTGCAGTTGTTCTTGATTCATAGAACAAAGCTTACCTTCCATAGAAAACTAAAACCAGAGTTTTCTGAACTATGATAATCTTGGCTTCTACACTGAAAATATGTAGTAATGACTCAATTTACAAGGTATATTATCAGGAATATCTCACCATGTGAACAAAATTTTGGCTATCAAATACACATTGCATCTGTTTGATATTATTTTTCATTTTCAAGCAAATGTTTCTTTCATTATGACCAATTTAACCTAGTTTCTTAATTTTCTATTCTTCTACTTGGTGACAGTCAGATTAAGGGATTCCCCCTACATTAATAGGAGAATGAGTGAATTATTACATTTTTTTTCTCCAAAGTTCTACTCTTGATTCAAAATGATTAAAAATATGACTGTTTCTATGGTTGTAATTAAAAGGTTAAAAGCACTGAATTTTTAAATTTCATTTAAAAATAAAACTGCGCCAGTAAGTGATGCAAATGTAGACAGTAAATGCACACCTTTGCTTGATGTCATCTGTGTAACTAGAAGTGTCAATATCAACATTCACAACAACTAAGTAGGCACACATTGCATGCTAACATTCTTTAACCTTTCACTTTGAACAGTCAAATAGAAATCTTACAACTAATGTGTATCTTCAAAAGAAAAATCTTTGTTTGCTAATTTTACATTATAGGCATCTAATCTAGAAAATTTTGCTTTTGAAGAAACACTTTACAAATTAGTGGAGAGCATTTTTCCACTTGGAAATATTGCCAGCCATATGGTGCTATAATTTTTCCAGCCAGAAAGACAAAAATTGCTTTTACCAAAAAATATAAAGATACAAATGGACAAAATAACCAAATATAAATTCTCAAATTTCATCCTAAGTTCAACTTCAGATTTTTTTTCAGTAATTATATTTCCCGGTAAGAAAAGACCAACAACAAAAAAAAAGATTCAAAAAGATCTAAATTGACTAGAACCATGGACTAAAATGAAATTTAACAGGAAGAAATATAAAGTTCTGCATTTGGGAGGAAAAAAAGCAGGGCATAAGTGCAAAGACTGGCATGGCTTTTGTACATGCCAGTCTGAAAAACAATTACTGATGTCCTGGCTGAACATGTCAAATATGAGTCATTCGTCTCAGGTATTAAAAAGCCAAATATTATTTGAGAAGGCATCAACAGGAGATGCAGATATTGAAATTACAGGTAGGCCTTTATTTATGACAATTGAGCCCAACATTTCTGTTGTTAAACAAAACATTTGATAAGCGAGTTTTGTCTCATTTTACAACCTTTCTTGCCACAGTTGTTAGGTAAATCACTGCAGTTGTTAAGTTAGTAACAAGCTTGTTGAGTGGACCTGGATTCCCCATTGACTTTGCTTGTCAGAAGGTCACAAAGGGTGATCACATAACCCCAGAATACCCCAACTGTCATAAACATGAGCCAGTTGCCAAGCATCTGAATTTTGATCATATGACCATGGAATGCTGCAACAGTCGTAAGTGTAAAAAATGTCCTAAGTCACTTTTTTCAATGATACTGTAACTTTGAATAGTCACTATTGTTGTAGGCCAAGGACTATTTGTAATTATTCCACTCATACATGCCTTGGTTGTATCACATTTATCACAATGTGTCCAGTTTTGAACACCATATAGTAACAAATTGGAACAATTTCAGAGGAGAGAAGCAAGACTGGAAGAGTTCTGGAAACCACTTCCTCTGAGGACTTGCTGAAGGAAAGTATTTAGCCTACAGAAGATATAACCGACAGGAAATGCAATTTTTAAATATTTTAAGGGTTGTCACGCAGAAGAAAATATAACAGATGGCAGGATCAAAACCAAATGGTTGAAACTGTAAGAAGATTCAGGGTAGATATCAGGAGAAACTGGCTGACTACTTGAGCTGTGAAATAGTCTCCCCACTTATTTTTGAATAAGGAAAAATAATATCTCTATGTACTTAATATGTTGCTTAAGCAGAAATTGCTTCAGATCATTGATTCTAGGGTAGGGTATTCCCAATATTAATACAGCCAAGTTTATAATAATGATAAGAGAAGCAACCAGTATTTGTGAAGAGTTCCATGTATGCACTGTTGTTATCATATTTCAGACTGAGCTTAGTGCTTTAAAAATGGTTCCCTGTATATTTATAAAGATATGCTTCACAAGCCTTCAATAAAAACTGTAATAAAACTGCTAGCCACTTGACACTGGGTGCGATGATCAGATTAGGCCATTAATTTAAGAGTCATATAATTAGAACCTTTATGTTTACATCATGCAACTTTCAATCTTACCATATCTGCTAATTGAGGTCCGTGATATGCTGGCAGAAGCAGGAATATTATAAGAAGAAGTCTGTTTCGGAACAAGGGCAACTACAGAGCGATCAGAGACCTGATAGAGAGGAAAAAAGGCATGTAAGCAGACGGAACATTGCAAAGAAATGCAATACTAAAACATATTCATACTGTACTGTGAGCTGAAAATGATGAAAGTTATAAATCTCATAATGAAGTGTTGGCAGGAACATATGGAATGCCATGAAGTGTCAGAAGACTAAGGAAAATGAAGGGTATATTTCCCTCCTGGCCTGTTCTGTCCCTGAAGAAAAGAACTGAGAAATGAAAAGACATATTGAAGGCATTCTCTGTCATTTTGATTTAAGATTATGTTTGATCCAATAAAAAAAAGAGATTCCCAAGAATTGTAGTAACTCAATTAAAGAAATAACATACTGGGAATAAAGTAGCTATAATAATGTTATGGATCATAAAAAAAATCTATTAAATCTTTTTTTTTTTTAGTTTTTATGAACTTTAGAAGTTTGATTTATAAAGGAACAAGTAATAAAACCATCTTGTAGGATCTTAAATGACCACTCCTACAACTACCCCCCTCGTGAAAAAAGTGTGGTTGGAAATAAATCTGGAGAAATCAAATTATAAATGCATATTAATATTTATAATAAGATTTTGTTAAAGCAAAATGACAATTTTTAATTTTATCCACTCCATACCCTATAAAACTGAGAAAGCTTTTAACTAATCTTCATTAACAAACCTTTATTTATCTGAATTATATATTAATCTTCAGTGCAAATGTGATGCAGAAATGGAAGTTTGTCTGAAATTGGGTGCTTATTTATTCAAGCTATTCATTACACATCAAAGTTGTTGACTCATACATATAATAATAAACTCATACAAATAATTCTATAGATTCATTTCTTGAAGTCAATAACACAGGGGAAAAAGCTGCTTTTTACACAAGAATAGTAGTTTTTATGAAAAAATGTTATATTAAATGAGAAATATTTATGACATATATATGAATGTGATATGAATATCTACTAGAGATTAAAATTGGTTTTTAGGATTTGAATCTTCGTGTAATTTGTATGGATATGGTAGCTGCTTTTTGTACTTATTTAGTTTATAACATCATCTATCAAAAGTAGTCTTCAGATGATAGAGTTAGAGGCCAAAACATCCAAAGGGCATTGGATTGTTTGTCCTTGGTCTTTCAAAAGCTTTTTATATTCTTGTTCTTTTTAGGTAACATATTAGTTCCAAACAAAGATCAATCTGTGAGATTTTGGAGGTTTTCTGTGGGTTCCTTTGCTATTAGGATTAATAGTAATTAGCTACTGTTTACAAACAAAAAAAGTCACTTCTAAAGCTCCTTGTTTGTATGGTTGTGCTTATGGTTGATTTAAAATTGGAATAACCAAAAAAAATTAATTCCAAACATATATTACTTTATCAGTTAAAAAAGGATTGAACAAATATTTCATGTTTTAAATTTCTAGAATTTAATTATTGTTTGTCACCATCATTGGCATTTTCAAGCTTTACTTCTAGAATTAGATTTGGAAGTAATTTCAAATATATTTACATGTTGGAATGATCTATTCTAATTTACATATCCTAAAGTTATATATGAGAATGGATGTGCTGTAAAATGATATACAAAATACTTAGAGAAATTGTTTGTTGAAATACTGTATATACACATTTTCATTTTAATTTGTTAAACAAATAAATAAAACATCCAGGCAAGCTCCTCCCGAAAAAGGAGATTTGTTAGATTATTGTAATTCCACTTATACTTATAGTGTCATTATAGTGTTATTATACACTATAATATTATAGTGTTATTTTACACTATAATGTTGTTATAGTGTTATTATACACTGTCTAAATAAAATATAGTTCTAATCTTCTGTTGGAGTCAGCTACCTGGTTTATTTCTTGGGCTGTCATAGGACAAAAGAAGAAATCTGCTAGTTATGTGTTTTGTGCAGCTTGGTGGAGTTGCAGGGATTTTTTTGGTTTAAGCATGCATATAACATAATTCATAACTCCCACTCCCACTCCCAATATTAACCTATTTTGGACATCATTGGTTATCACAGTATTTTTAAAATGAGCTACAGCTATCAATGGAACAAAAATGGATACAACACACTTTTAATCACAGATACTGTCTTAAACTGTATACTTGGCCTTTCTAAGAAAAAATATATATCTTGGTTCCAAATAATCACCATACTGAAGTTCTAATATCACTATTAATTACCGTAAAATAGATTATCTTGGCTCAGGATTATATAACAAACATCACTATTATTTTGAATTTCTACTCAGAAGTCTAACTCATTTTTTTAAAAAAATCACTAATAACTTGCAACTAGAATGTGTTAAAGAGTCACTTTGATAAAATTTCCATTCAAGAAAAACTAGGTGCTCCTGCAGCTTAAACAACTTTTGAGTTGAGCTGATAAATGATGTGTTAAGAATAGATTGTGCACATTTAGTAGCAAATTATTTCTTTTTCATTCTCATGAAATGGAAACAGCTATTACTGTCAGCTGGGGCAACAGCCTGATTAATGTAAAGGGCGAACCAGGAGCACAGAAAAATACTAGCAACTCTGCAATACGTGCTCTAGGCAACTAGTACTAAAGATTAAGTTAGCATGTCTTAGTCCAGCATTTTGTTTCTCACAGCAACCAACCATATTCTTCTGGGATGCTCTCAAATGGGAGATTAAGGCATATCTATCTTCTGGTATTGTTTGCCAGCAAGTGAAATTTGGAAGCATGATCTCCCTGGTCTAGAGACACGGTAAACTTGATTTTCCAAGATTAATCAGTCTTAGGAAATGGGAATCTACAAATTTATCCAATCTTACTGTAAAGCCATCTGAGTTAGTGGCCATCATTACATATTGCAGTCATAAATTCCAGAATTAATTATACAGTGTGTGGAGAGGGATTTTATTTTATCTGTTCTTAATCTCCTATCAATCAGTATTATTGGATGACCCTTGCTACTACTAATTTGCATGGGAGAAAATGTTACTCTGCCCACTTTCTCCATAGCATGTTTTATACCTCTTAACCAGAGGTGGTATTCATCAGGTTCTGACCAGTTCTGGAGAACCAGCAGTGGAGATTTTACAGTATCCTTCCCCTGCCACACCCACCAAGCCATGTCCACAGAACCGGTAGTAAAAAATTTGAATCCCACCACTGCTCTTAATCCTGTTCCCCTGAAGTCATTTTTTCCCCAATCCCTTTCCTTCAAGCCTTTCCCATTAAGGAAAATGTTTTTCATCATTTTGGTTGCATCTTCTGCACTTTTCAAGCTCTATTAACTAGAATTGAAGATGGTATTATTGAGCTGAGAGTGTCATAAAGGCATTACAGGCAGTTTTATTTTCAATAATTTCCTAATATCCCTCAGCACAGAGACTACCTTTTCAAAATGATTACTCACTAGGCTGACATTTCCATTGAATTATCCAGTAAAGCTCCAGTAGGATATAATATTTAAGGTGTTTAATTATCCTTCCCACAGAAAATCATTGGCTACTTTGGGTTAGTGATAGTCTCCCTAAATGCAATTCTACCTCACAAGTAAAATGAAAGGAGATTCCCATGTAAGAAAATTGTTCATTTATTCCACTCTTTGCTTTTTGTTTAACCAGTTAACAAACAAAATACATACATAAATACATACCTACATACATACATACATACATACATACATACCTACATACATACATACAATCTATTAAAGGACAGGTATGTCCTTTTATCCCACGACATCAGTTTAGTTTATTCATAGAAGAGGAACATATTCATTGGAAGAGGAACATGTCAAAGGCTAGGATACAATATCAACAAGGCTATTGCCATCTGTGTGCAAAGTGACTTTCTCAGAAAACTTTGAAACATTGGTGAGGTAAGCTTTACATTTTGTGAATTTTCTTCAGCAAGGCATATTCTATTAAATGCTTAGTTTTCTTTACTCTTTTTACTAATTTTACTAATTTACCTAAGAAGAAACATTGAAATAACCATCTCAAAACTTCCTGGAACTCATTTTAAAAGTCAATATTACATTAACAGGCCTGCTGTTTTTAGCTCAGAACTTCTTAACTAGGTGGTTTTCAGTTTATTGTAGTATGACCAGCTATTTCCAACTTCTAGTTCTTTTCTAAATCTTCAAATATTCCCAGTTAGCTCAGTGATCAGCTCACCTTATTGTAAGGGTTAAATCTACTTTCTGAGCTCTATGTATTCTTTGCTTCACCCTCATCAGTACCTGCAATTGAAAATTCATTACATTCTTCTGCCATACAATCCTTGCCTCCACAATGTGATTTACACATGTAAAAACACTGAATCTTTGGGGAAATGGATTTATCAAACAATGAATTTCTAGGATTGCAAATGTGACTAGGAGTTGAATAAGATCTGACTCAATTATTTGTTGACTGAGTATAAATAAACTTGATGTGACCTCAAGAATTTTTGGACCCCCACATATCCTAGTAATACACAAAAAAAGCTAAGAAAGAAAGAAATAGGAAAGATGCTTACATTTTGAGTGGAGGTTAAATCTTATTTAACTTGGTTGGATATACAAAGATGGTTAAAGATTGCACTGGATTTTCATAAGTATTTTTTTTATAACAAAAGAGTGATTTGCTTTCTTGTATTTATGGAAAAATTGACAATGCATAAGAAGAATTCAGCAATCATTCACTCTATTCAATGACACAGATTTGGCAATGTTGATTTTAAAAATGTATAATTGAGTGTCATGCTCTTGCCTAGGTTTTCATATTATTTATTGAAAATCAGCATGAATATTACTTTACTGCTACATAGACATGGATAATACGTATTTCTATTTAAAGAGGAATGTTGGCAACTTACTTGCTAACCTTGAAAATGCAACTTTTGTGCCACATAGTACTTAAGTGAATCCCAAGAGAGGAATAGGGATTTTAGAAGCACAGTGCACTAGGACAAGTAGAATAAAATATTTTGGGGAATGAATAGGAATATTATAGCTAGGACAAATTTAACCTCACAATGGATTTAGATTTTTTTTATTACAGTTTTTGTCCAAGATGCTGACAAGGTTCTTTATAGGAGAGGAGAATTGTGGCTTCTTTCCCCGTGTCCATGTGTTGAACATAGATGTCAAAAGAAAAAAAAAGACTATATTCAGGATCTGTGCAAAGGTCCAAATCAGAGAAGATCCACACATATAGAAGTCTATATCTCAGATTTTTTTAAAAAATGTATTAATGCCTAACTGCCAGGCCCATTAGGTAGACTAGATCAGGATATCAACTCTAGCAGAAGACTGAAACTACTTTAATGAGAACGGCTATAACAACAGAATCTTGAAAACCTGACTTTGCTGTACCTCCTTCACCATCTTATGGTAAGACAATTGGGGAAGCATCTGTTAGAGATATGTCCAAACTTTATATGGATGCTAGGAGCTTAAAAATAATGTTTAGGCCCCTTTTGTCCAGGCAACAGATCCAGTGTATCTCTATCAAGGTCCTATTTCTTATTCTGCATACTAACCAACAATCATTGTGTTTGGGATCAAAAGCAAACAATTCCAGAAGGAGGGTCAAGAGGACACTTTTATTCTTTGATAATTTTATTAAGATTCTTTCATGCTGGATCATGTAAAGGTCAATGGGGGTTATGCTGTAGGTTAAAGGTGGCCAAATAACATTTCAAATTTTCAAATCCAATTAATTTATCTGGCAATTGAGATTGATTTGCTTTCATCCATGTGAGTGTTTTTTCTTATAGTAGATGGATATCTTCATTGCATAAGAACTAAATTGAAAACATAACTTGACCTGGAGCCCACACACAGTTATGAGAATAACTAATATTTCCTAAAGGACCAAATTGAAACTAAACTGTTCCACTTTGAGCATACTGTATAATGTCCAGAAGAATTAATAGATACAAAGTACTTAGATTCAAGCAGAACTAATAATTTCCTGGGTATGATCTATATAACCAAACTTTACAAAAATCATATATCCTCCTTATATAGAATTTTAAATATTTGGTTGAGCAACAATCAATATCCCACTCATTTTTATTCTTAAAAGAATTAATAAATAGGAGACTAAATGAATATGAATAAAAGGTTTACTGATAAAAATAACATAATTAGGATCTGTAGTAGAGGGCCATATCTACTCTTTGGAATATTGTTCATCATGATGATTACAGATGTACTCCAGTCCTGAGCAAGCAGATAGGACTAGCTGATATTGATACTGAGAATTGGCAACATATCACCATTAACACCTTCTGATGTCATAGTTATTACTTGTTTAATCAGAAAGTCAGAATTTGTATGCTGTATTACATATTGGGCTACACCCAAAATGAAAATAACAATTTTTCACAATATGGAGATAGTGTCATATAAAATTAGCATCTCTTCCTAACAGCAGCTTTCTAGGTGGCTTCATAGAAAATAATTTGCACATGCAGCTTGATAGCCTAAGATGTTTATTTTGACTGTTGCTTTTTCTTATGGAGCTCAGGGAAAATAATATTCCATAAAGCAGTCAATAGGACAAGGAAGGCTTGCCAAGTGTAGTTCTCTAGCAGATGAGACCCACAATATGGCTTCTTTGCCAGATATGACGGGGCAGGCAAATCTAATTAAGGAGAGGCAGTCCCTTTGATAATCCAGCCCCATGCCATGAAGGTTCATGTGGAAGATGACTTGAACATGTCTGGCTGTAATCAAAGGTCCTGATTTAGGCACAAGCCCAACTGGTATACTACCCAAAGCTGTTCAAGCTGTTCAAGACATCCTAGACATTAGACTAGCCATGAGGAGTTGTGAATACAGGAGGACTCTCAGATTGCACATCAAGTCTATTTGGGGCAGTGCAGCTCTACTCAGCACCAAATATAACATAGTCTTAAAACTAATACCCCAAATACAAAGCCATTCAGTCTTGCCAGGGTTCTGCTAAAACCTGAGACTCCCCATCCAGAACCTCAGAACCTTTAGGGACTGGGTAAGACAGTATTGCTTAATTTTGTCATGGGCATAGCAATACTTTTTTCAAAAGCATACGGATCATCTGATCAACATATTGATCACCCCATTGCAATCCTGAGTTCACCCAGTATACTCATATAGATGTTGAATAGAATTGTACTGAACCTCAGCTGGTGGCTGACATCACATCCTAAGGACTTTGACTACTTCCTTAAGGCCCTGTCCCACTGCACTTACGGATGCAAAGAGGATGTAAAACGTTAAAAAAAGCTTGCCATCCATTGGAAAACACTATGCATCCGTTGTGTACTCATTGCATACGTGTTTCATATGCTCTATCCGTCGAGCATCTGTCCACTGCAATTTCATCCGCGCAAGAAGTTTTGAGCTGCACAAAACTTTGTGAACGGATGAACTTTCTGCCGTGTACAATGTAAATCCGTGACATACGAGCAACAAACGTTCTATGTCCGTTTATCATCCATTAAATGTCCGCTGTATCCTCTCTTCATCCTCTGGCCATCCCCTCAACTCACATCCACTGCAGCTGAAAACGGAAAGAGGGAGGAAACAAAAAGTACACAGTATGTCTACACAGCGTTAGTAGCACGGAAATAGAAAGGATGCACAGTGAATGGTTTGCATCCAATATACATCCGCGCGGCATCCCCTTTCTTTCCTTTAGGCGTATGTGATGCATCCGCTTTATCCGCTATGCGTCCGCTTTGAAATTCTCTCCCGGAACCCCTTCGGAGGTGTCATCCGCTTCCAGCCACTTTCATCTGCTAGGCTTTCTATGAACATCCGTTTAACATCCCCGCTTCATACTACCCACGTCCATTCTTTTCCATTCTGTTTATGCAAATTTTCACCACTTTTTGGAGCGGATGACAATGGATGGAGCCACCCCCAAAATTTTGCTCATCTGCTGTGTCCTTTATGCATGCGTTTTGCATCCGTTGGCCAGTGGGACCGGGCCTTTAGGTTCAGCAAGCTCTATCCAATCCTAGATTACTTGGCAAAATTCCTTTCCTGGGCCTCTATCAGATCTGCAACTAGGCTGATGTCCAGTTCTGATGAGAAAATCTGAGCAACTGTGTACAATTTATACTGAACACATTTGCTCACATGCCCATGTAACAAGTTTTCTGAGCTGAAAGCCAGTGTCTCTGAAGTCCACTGACAGGATACTGGTGTTAAGATCAGAGAAATGGAATGCAAATGTGGTATAAAATAAGTTTTGTATTCTATGCTCATTGCCTTTTTAGCTCATCTGCATATACTGTCTGTCTTAGAAACACAGCTGGCATTTTTAACTTACTCAATTTACAGGTCTGCTTGTTTCTGTGAGATGTGCATCAGGACAGTTTTCCTTTTTAATATGTGAACATGCTGAACCATTCTGATTTATCATCTAAATATGCATTTCACTGCTTGTCTTATTAGTAAAGATGCTGAGAAATTAGGCTTCAGCTGTTCCCCTTCCCCCTTTGTCCACTCAACTGATTTCTGTAGCTTGCTGCTAGGTTTTGTTTGCCCACCTGATAATGAATCAATGTATTTAACCTCTTCCAGTCACCCTCAATCTTGGTTGTGATGTCTTCATCCTGAAGTACCACACGTGCTATTCGGCCCTGGCGCCATTCTACAGAAAGAGTAACAACAGACTCATGAATCAAATCAGAAGCCTAGAAATCTCACTGTGGGAATGAAAATGCTTAACTTTCATAAATAAATAAATAAAATTAAATAAATAAGAAATGACATTCAACAGCTGTTTACTCCTTCACAAATTTAGTTGATGTTTGCTGGTTTCAACAGATGGGACTGAGAAGACTGACCCCAATATTTCAGAGCGCATTGCAGACAATCTGTTGTATTTTCCCCTCTATACAAAAAATAAACCCCTTCTGAGAGATCTTAGAGAATTAGGCAGCATCAGAGTAGTCATACATATATATATTAATTACATTGCTTATGGCTGACTCCACTCTTGTTATAGTGTACATTAAATACACAATCAGAACCATGTATTATGGGCATGAGAGGGAAAACTCTTACCTCTGAACTTTTCAATTACAAAATAAATAAACTTTACCATTTATTCTTTTCCCCAAGTAAAAGCCCTTCTTCATCTAAGTTTATTTGTGTGTGTGTGTGTGTGTGTGTGTGTGTGTATGTGTTTGTGTATGAAATGGATCAGATGACAAAGCTGGGGATTATCCCTTTCCAATTGCTTTCAATCCACACTAAGACCTTATATGTTTAATTTAGAATAATATGAGGATTGGTTGTTGCCTATGCAATTATCCTCTTATGTAGCTTAAATCTGAATCAATCCAAAATTGATATATTTTATGAATAATGAAGGAAGAAGAAAGAAAAACCATCTTCACAGTAAACAGTATGTATATCTACATTGGACCATCTTTCAGCAATCTTACCCCAATAAGGACAGCTACGCTTGTTATCTTATATAGAGTACTTTTCCTATATATAAAATATAAATAAATGCAATAATACTGTAACCAAATTCACAGTTCTATATGTAAGCAATTGCTTATAATTTTCTATTGGTTCCTCAAATATTATGACCCCTTCACAGACAGAACCCAAACTCATATATTTCTCTCTCCTATCACAAAAAGAAAGAGATTCGTACCCAAGTCCATGTCAACAGCTCGAGGCCTTTGGGAATATGGAACATTTTTATATACTGCATCAAGAATCTTCTCCTTGACTTGTGTGATAGTATCACAGTTAAGCACTTTCACAGGAATCTCAGGACTATTTTCATTATCAGGATTCACACAGTTCAAGATCTAAAAAAGAAAAATAAATAAATTGGGAAACTTGGAAAAGCTTGGAAAAGCTTGAACTTGGAAAAGCTAGGGAGAAACCATCACTATTTAATAATAGTAATGATTAGAAATAAGCTGGAAATATTTTACTTTATATAGCTTTAACAAGAAAACTTTAACAAGAAAATCTAGAATGTTTCATTAGTGTTACTTAGATTGGGAAAAAATGATGTTGAAATAGGATATAAACTTTATTGAATTTGCTAAATATATACATAGAAATAGACTGCTATTGGGTTGCCTGTATATTTTCCCAAATAATGATAAATTTTGCTTATATGAAGTGAAATACACAATAGCTTGGGAAGTTAATTTCATATTTTCAGCTATACATAGAAACAGCAAATAAAATTATGAAAACCTCTTGACAATTAGGAATGTTGGGTTTCACTATTGAAATTAAGGGGCCTCAAGATATAAGACTTGGGTTTATTTATAGATATCCTCAAAAAAACCATTCTCTTCTTCACTTGTTCTGAGGAAGCCTCCTTGTTTTGATGTTTTAAAACATCAAACAATATATATTATTATATATAATATATTATATAA
>BLBF01000062.1:7586604-7602452 GCA_015471245.1 Laticauda colubrina | reverse complement strand
CTTTCTTTCTTTCTTTCTTTCTTTCTTTCTTTCTTTCTTTCTTTCTTTCTTCTCTTCATTCTCATTAACATATACAGTACACACAACTCTGTTTGGTTTGCCTAACATAACTTTTATCCATTCATTGACTATATTTCCAGTAGTGAGCAGTCCAAGTGTAGTTTCCATGGTAACTGCCTTCTGCTTAACCTATTTCCTTTGATCCAGTATGAATTTAACGGGGCATGAGCCCCTCATACAGCTGTCAAATAAACATTTGGTCAATCTCTCTCAAACACACATATAGTTGTAAAATGCCCTCTTTTACAGCCAGAGAAGCTTGGATTTCTTTCCCATGATTATCTGTATGTGTCGGAAGACAGTAACAAGTATATTGAATGCAGAGACATGCTTTGCTTGACTAATGTGTGGAGAACAGGATTAGCACTTGATCCTATTTCAGCAAGATGTATAAAATTTGTCAGTGCCAGGTCATTAGGCTTGGCAATCTGTGGATCTTTTTCTGAAGGCATTTCATGGGGAAGTTAAGGAAAGCCAGGATTCTTTGCAGTCACAAAGTGCTGGAACTAGGCGGCAAAATAATTTGTACATTTTGCTGTAAAAATAAAAAAGCTTAGAATATGAAATGCTGTTACAGGTACCTGGCTGGCAAAAAAAAAGCAGATCAACTTGTTGAAATGCAGACAGCATAAACAAAGGCAGATAGAAGGTAAATTGAGCTGACTGATTTGCTATAGATAAGCATAGACTGAAAAGTCTCAATTATTTAACTACAGCATCAAACAAAAAGTCCTTTTGCCTATTGCCTTTATGAATTTGCTGAAACAGCTCTTCTGGCTATTGGAATGTGTCACTACCTTTTGATGGATTAGATAGTGTAACTCATATACACGTTTATCCCAAGACAGACAGAAAGAATTTCCTTCCCCTCCCTCCCCTCTCCCCCCTCCCCCCTCCCTCTCTCTCTTTGAATAGTGTGGTGTTTAGAGCATCTTCTAAACAGACTGGCAAGGTCTGTTTTCAGCTGGTATCTACATGCCAGGGATATATGGGCAAAAATCCTGCCTACCTCAAAATGTGAGGGTGATATGAACTAGGAAAGCTCTGCTGGTTCAGGACATCACTCAGATTAACAAATTCTACACCAGATATTGGGCCAGGATAATCTAACAATAAGTGGGTTACTGGGTGAAAAACATACATGGATGAGACAAGAAAATCTGGAATTAATGGAATATTACTATTCCATATTATTGATGGAATTGATAAAATATTACAATGAAATGGTATATGGGAGGAAACTGTGGATTCACACTAACTGAGAAACAGCTAGTTATCTAACACATCAACATAATGAAGAGGACATTGCTCTCAAAACTTCAACTAGAACAAATACACATTTCATCCCAGACTTAAGAAGACCTTGATGCACAACAAGATGTTCCACCAACACCTGAAACAAAAATGTCACTGCTACTCGTTCCCTTATTGAACACAGCTTCTGACTTGAGGCTGATATTATATATGTGGTATATGATAAACTCCAACACTTTCCAAAAACAGCATCAGAGTCCTCTGTCCAGAAGAGTGCAGTGCTAGGAGAGAGAGAGGGAGGGAGGGAGGGAGGGAGGGAGGGAGGGAGGGAGGGAGGGAGAGAGAGAGAGAGAGAGAGAGAGAGAGAGAGAGAGAGAGAGAGAGAGAGAGAGAGAGAGGTCAATTTTCATAGGGCTATGATATCTCCAGCACAATATATTAGAAGGGTGAAATGTGATAACTGCCATGTTATTTGTATTTGTACAGTATCTTCAACTTCAACAGTATTTGTACAGATCTTCATCTTGAGAAGAAGCAATTGGACAAGTGTTATGTGTGCTATCCTTATGCACATTTCACTAATGTTACAATTGGACTATATCAGTTTCCATGCCCCCCCACTTTGTATTTCTGTTAAGTCTGTGGACATTGTTACAGTTTTGAATCTCAGTTAATTTTCTTCCCTGACCCTAGATAAGCTATAAAACATGAGTTTCCTTCTGCCAGCTACATCAAAAGAACAAGAAGAATAGAGAGGATTGAGTGAGAGAGTAAAAAAGCCACACAAACTGATTTAAAAATAGGATCTTTATTTTTATCTAGTGCCTTTCAAGGCATTTTCAGTGCTTACATACAAGGTGTGAACAGAATACAAATTAGGAAGTGTGTTTTGTTTCAGCATCTGTTCTTTGCATTGTGCTCTTTCTCTCTCATACTGAGGAAGTGGCTCCCTGCTTCAGGGCATGTCTTGGTGACACAGAGAGGCCTGCAGTAAACGAGCTTCCTGAGTTGGCTCATTTGTAGTCCCTGATTGTTGGTACCTCAGCCTCCATTCCCAGAGCTGGTCTCTTGATTGCCTGCCTTTCTCACTCTCTTTCCCTTATAGCTTTTGCAGAGCTGCAGACAGACATCAATGAGTTAACCAGTGACCTGGACCGCTCAGGGATCCCATATCTTGATTATCGCACATATGCCATGAGAGTCCTCTTCCCTGGCATTGAAGATCACCCTGTCCTGCGTGAACTAGAGGTAATGGAGTAGCTGTATGTTCTCTCTATCTCAGTGTCATCAAGTAAATGGTGATGTTCCACAGGTCTTTTCTGAGAAGCTTGATTAAAACCCACACATCTGGGAAAGCACCTTTCCACCTCCCATGCTGAATCTTATTAGAAGAGTTGGGATAACCACAATGAACACTGACATTCATTACAACATAAGCCTTGCATTTGATGTATATTTACACACAGTTTGTTTTCTTTTGATTGCCTTTGTGTAGCTGCTGCCCTGGCATTTTTTCTTTCTTTCTCTATTGCTAAAACTCCATGACTAGTCCTCCATGACCAACAGCAAAAGAGCTGCATTTATTACTGATGACTGGCTAAATTCTCTTTGTATTCTCCCTTTGTGAAAAAAAAGCCAAAGGGGAACTTGGGAAATCCATTCTCTGGTTTGCCTAGGGGAATAAGCCTCCCGTTTTTGCAAAGGAGCTTTTCTGCATCTTGTCCTCCACTTGGCAAAGCTTTTGTGCAAGAGAAAGACCTTGGTCACATCATTTCAGCTTTGTCTGTATTGTATGCTGAATTGACTAAGTATATCACCAGGCATCCCAATTTTGAGGGAAGGTTTTTTTCATGTTGTTAAAGCAATGGCAGGAGCAGATGGGACCCATTATTCAGTATGAAAATGCTGCTGCTGACATTTGACCATGGAAAAACAATGAAGGGGAAACTCCATCAGAAACATTTTTACACATTCATTACAAACACTGCATGTGTAAGAATAATACCATGGGAATGCCCATGCCTCACTAGGGTGCCTTGTGAAAATAGTTTTTCATTTTTGCTGCTGATGGCTCCTGAAAAGACATTTCCCATTTAACAGCTTTCTTTGTTTGAAAAGCTAGAACACCTTATTTTCTCCTGATAGAAGCTGGAGCTCCTTAACTTCTCCAGTAAAAACTGACTGAATAATTTATTATGAAACTCTAGTTTCTTTTGACCATATGGCTTTCAAAGAAGGCATGCCTCATGGTAGAACAAATGCATCATCTGCATTATTTTAAAGAGAACTACAGTATCCTGCCTATTGTGGGTTGGTATGTTGATAATCATAGGAAGTCCTTCTCTAGGAGTATAATTAAAATAAACTGGGCAGGTACTGTGGTTCAAGTGGCAATATGTAATCCAAGGCTGGGGGATCAAAATTTAAGTACAAAAGCACTATTATATATATTTAGTTTAGTAAATTCATTTCACTTTTTTCTTCACTTTTTTTTGCAAAGATTTATGTTTTTGTATTTTAAAATTATTTAGGTTGCCATCAAATGAAGTTTGTTGCTTACTTTATTTTTTAATATACATGCAAAGAAGAAATTAAATGAATTATTTATTTGAGTATATCAAAATTATACCTGGGAATACTAGTGTTTATATCATCCATCACCCCTTGCTTTCTCATGTACACATAGAAAATAGGAAATAAACCTGATGGTTGAAATTGATTTTCCCATTCCACACAAAACTAGGATAATGATCAATGTGACACCAATTCCATTGCTGCTTAGTTATGTAATATAAATAAATTGAAAATATAAGTCAGTGCTAACTTTGTGTAAGAATTTTATTACTGTGAATTATAATGCATAACTTATATCCAGGACTGTTGGAAAAGTGTGTTTAAGTGTGCATATATAAGAGCTTCACAGTGGAGTGAGAATCTAAATCAGTACCTTGTCTGTGTGAATGTCATTTCTGTGCAGTCTCTCATACCGCAAGAGTATTTTCTTTTAAATGTACAACAGTGACAATAACATTATACAATAACACTATGTAATAGTGACAATATAACATTGTAAAAAAGTTACTCTTAAAACAGTTTTCCAATTTTAAATTATTTTAATTGAATATTTTAAATAATTTCTTAACAAGCACAAAAATGAATTTGAAAATAATTAATAATAGAATACAAATGAGTAATCAAGGGATTTTTTAATGTCATGATGTTATTTCTTTGTAATATATCATTAATGAGTTATAAATATAGTTAAATATAATTTTGTAAATTATGTCATGTTAAATGATTAAGAGTTGCTATTAAACTAAAAGTGAATACATATCCAGAATGATGGTCAACACAATATAAATCATTCAATGGAATTATAGCTATAATAAATTCAGTTCATATTGTTAAGAATCTATTGAGTTGAGATATGGATTCTATGCATGGATAAAGCCAAATTTTGCATGTAGCATCAATCCATGTATTGTATTATAGTATTAATGTTTTCCAGTTTAGTTGATATATCTACCAGATTTACTTTTAGGGTACAAAGTTAACACTTTTTAAATTTTATAGGTCCAAGGGAATGGACAGCAGAACGTTGAAAAAGCCCTCAAGCTCTTTGCACAGCTACTCAACAATAAGGTTTTTTTATTGACATTTATCCGTACCCTGGAATTACAGCGAAGTTTCTCCATGCGTGACCGTGGCAATGTGGCTTCCCTCATAATGACAGGACTTCAAGGAAAGCTAGAATATGCCACTGATGTCCTCAAGCAATTGTTGTCTGACCTGATTGAGAAGAACCTGGAGAACAAAAACCACCCTAAGTTGCTCCTACGCAGGTAAGAATGTAAAATGTGGAACTTTGCACAAGAAGAATGTAGTTTCAGAGCAAAAGTGATCATTTACTGTAAATATGAGCTTTGGGGTGAGGATGTGATTGCTCCCTCATATTTATTATCAAGCATAATTTTGAAAGGATATCTACGAAGTACTGCAAGATTCTATGAGGTTACTATTTCAGTTTGCATCTAGGAAATCTTATATTTAGTTAAAATACTTGATATTCCTGCCACTGTTCTTCTTTCCCATAAACTCTTCAAAAATTAGCATTTGACTGATGGTTTTTGTTGTCCAAGAGAAGATAAAAAGGAGTTCAACTGTAAATCTACCATTTCAGAGTGAGCAGAGCAAAGCTACAGTAGCAACTTATATTAGAGCTGACCAGCAGGGAACAGGCAGGTGCTATGCACCTCAATATTATAGTTGTTGTAGATAGTCATTTGATTAACCTAGAAAATTCATCTGTTCCTCTTTTGTGAAAAGTTAATATTATGGATCAGGCATGTTACACATAAATAAGTGAATTTAATGAATTTAATGAAGAGCTGTGATAGCACAATGGTTAGAATGCAGTATTTCAAGCTAATTATGTTGACTACCAGCAGTTTGATCCTGGCAAACTCAAGGTTGACTCAGCTTTCCATCCTTCCATGGTCAGTAAAATGAGGACCCACATTGTTGGGAACTATATGCTGACTCTGTAAACTCCTTAGAGAGGGCTATAAAGTACTGTGAACAGATATATAAATCTAAATGCCAGCTTCCCTTAATATATATTTGGCATACAGCCTTGTCTCATTCTTTTGCCAACCTGAAACCAGTCTCTTTCAGTATTTTCTATCCATACAGTGATATCCTGACCTGGGTATAAATTTTTCAAGAGGGCAGTGAGTTGTTCTGAGATTCCCATTTTCTGAGCACTTTCTATAATTTGACATTATCAATTTGACAACACAAATATACGATATTAATCTCCCCCAATTATGCTATCTCTGAAGTTTCTAAGAATTTGAATGAGGTAATTATTCAGAGAGAAATATGTTTTTCCATCCAGAAACATTTCAGACTGAGAACTTATCTACAGTTTATAAATGAAAACAAAAACAGTTTTTTTTAATACCTGTGATCTGACAATAAAAGGTAGGGAATTTTCTGTCTCGTAAGAACACCATATGCCTATGGGACTTTCTGCTTTTGTAATTGCTGTTTCATACCACCTTTGGTGCCTCAGAAATTGAGTTGGAGGTTTTTACAAGAGCTTTTCACCTGACCTACAGCAGAAAATTCTTGAAGGTTTCCCTGTTGTCAAGGAACAGCTCCACAAGGGGTGACCCTAGGTGACAGTAATAAGTAAAAATATGTGGTTTTGACAGTTTGACAATTTAAATGCATTGTTCAGCTTCAGCAAACTGACCGTGACCTGCAAGAACATTAGCCATATTATTCTACATTTTCCAGATGTCAGGTTTTTATTCCCAGTTCATTCTATATCTGATATGTTGAGGTATATTAAGAGTCTGCCTTCCACCACCATTACTACCCTCCCCCCAAAAAGCCTAGTTATTATGCATGGATAAGTTATTAAAGGAGTCAATTAAGTCATGCTGAGATTTTTTTTTTTTAAAAAAGGACCTTGCATGCATTTCAGTATACCCAATTCTTGCAAGCCATTAGGAATATATTTTAAACCTTATATAGATTTATTTTTTGTTAAACAAAAAGCTATATCTTGTAAAATCACTGAAGGTGGCATAACGTGCATGGTGGAAAGTTGTCCAGTTTCTCTTTTTCTCTCCGACATCCTATCTTTATGGGTGTGCAATTACCATTTCTTTTTCATCATCATACAGCCTGATGTCTCCTACCTCTATTTACAGTGCCCTCCATTTCAGTTTGTAAGATAGCAGTAGAAAAAAACCAAAACCTTATAAAATGTATAGGGATATTGTGTGTTGCTTTCGCGCTTCTCAGCTATTCAAGAGTGATGTAATGGAGGCAACCATTTTCTTTTATCCAATTGAAGATCCTGATATAACTACCCTTGAAATTATACACTAAAGTTAACACCTTGTTACTCGAGACAGGAACAGGATATGAATTGGCTCTTCAAGCCACTGATGGAAAATTGCATTTTTCTTGAAGCCAAAAGCTCCATATATAGTACATCTGGAACATTATGCTACATTGGCTACTGAACCTTAAATCAGGGCATTTCTAGAGTATGTGAGATGACTACCTCACTTTCCAAAATGCAAGTTTTTCCCCTCTCACATAAGAGGTAAAAGCACAGAAGAACCATCTGTCTCAGCAATGCCATGAAGTTACACAGGGCCTTAGGTCACAGGCATACTCAGATATTTGTTCCTACTCCTTATGGCTACTAATTCCACCTTTCCCCAGACTACTTCATCTTCTGTTAGGACTGTCAAAAGGAAGGGAACAAGATGAAGGACAAGTATACTGAAAAACATGTTTCCTCGGGAATTAGGAATGGACAGGAAATTAAACTGAAGGGAGATTCAGGTCAAAGATTCAGTATTCCTAATTTATCTGAATTTCAGAAGGAACATAGTCCTTATGACAAAGCCATTTTGCATCATCTTATGTTGCTTTCATTTGCTTCACATAAAACAACAGCACATAGGATAATCTTTTCAATCAGCATTAAAGTTTTAGAATAGTGATAACCCTAAAAGACAATCTTTGTTAAGAAACATAGTTCCTATTACCCCAAGGAAAATTAACTCAGGGATATTTTTAAAAGTATACTTGCCAGGGCAAATAGCCATGTACTATGTAATTATTTCAGTTTTACTGCAGTGTTCTTGTCACTTTAAAGTCTGGTCACATTGTGATATGAGAAATGTACAAATGGCAGTAAAACAGAGCAAATGTCATTATTTGCTTAATAATAATCTTCTCCATACTAATAAATTAAGTTTAGCCCTGAGAGAAGGATTCTGATATTCATCCAGGAGTTGTAGATTTGCACAGAAAGTATAAGTAAGAATATCGTATGTGTTTTAAAGAAATGTACATTAAGAATAATTTTTAAGATTACATTTTGAAGTTGCATTATAGGGTTTTTTTTTAGTGTTAATCATTTTACTATGGAAATAGGAACACTGAAGCATATTCTATTTGATCCCTTTTTTCCAAATATAAGAATATTTCTTATCTACCATGTTTCTCACAAAATAAGGCCAGACCTTATTTTTCTTTGAGCCCCGAAAAAATGGCTAGGACGTCTTTTTGGGGGTGAATTAATTTCTCTCCCCCCCCCCGCGCACTAGCGCTGTCTCCAACAACAGTATTTGAGTCACTCCCGCTTTTCCCCTGTCCCCGTAACAACAGGAAAAAAAAGATTTTGAGGAATCTGGGAGTGCCGTGCGCTGCATTTTGGTTTATTCCTGAGTGGCTGGGTGGGCGTGAGAAGAGCCGAGCAAGCATATCTGCTGCTGCTACTCTTAGTGCTCCAGCCTTGGGCTCTGCAAGTTTGCAAAAGTCCTGGTGCGCAGCCCTTTCCTGCATTCCAAGCACCCAGTCTGAGTTGCAGCTGTCCCTCTCTCACCAGCACCATCTCCAATAACAGCGGCAGCAGCGGCAGGAACTGTGGAAGTGTTTTAGCCACTTCTTGGGTGGGGGAGCCACCTCCGTAACTTCCACAATTCCCGCCGTTGCTGCTGCTGTTATTGGAGGTGGCGCTGGCGAGAGAGGGATAGCTGCAGCTCAGCCTGGGCACCTGGAATGCAGGAAAGGGCTGTGCACCGAGACTTTTGCAAACTTGCAGAGCCTGAGGCTGGAGCACCAAGCATAGCAGCAGCAGAAACGCTTGCTCGGCTCTTCTCATGCCCACCCAGCCACTCAGGATTAAACCAAAACGCAGTGCGCTGTGCTCCCAGATACCTCAAAATCTTTTTTTTTCCTGTTGTTACGGGGACGGGGGGAAAGCAGGAGCAACTCAGATGCTGTTGTTGGAGACGGTGCTGGAGAGAGAAGCGCCAGGATTAGTGGGAACTATGGAAGATACAGAGGCCTGAGAAGCGGCTGAAACACTGCTGGACATCCACGCCGATGCTGCCCCCCTGCTGACCAGATAAGGGAGGGGTAAGGGAACCCTCCGTGCTCCACCATGGTGTTAGGAGTGGCTGATGGTGAGGCATAGCTGCCCGCAGGGCATTCCTAATGGCAAGTTCCCCTCCACCTCCCCCCCAATTTTGCATGTTTTAAACTAGGCCTAAATTTGGGGGGAGGGGCTTAATTTCATTTTATGCCTAGAAAACACGCTGGGTCTTCCTATTGGGGGGGCGTATTGTTGGAGAAACACAGTCGTACTTTAGTGCTAACCCTAGAATTGAGGAAGTGTTCCCCAATAGAAAAATACAATGTAGTAGCAAGACACAATCTTGTTGTGACATTGCTAACTCTGCAATTCTGCTAGGTTTGTCCTTTCCATCTGCCATGGAAATGCATCAGGGACATGAGTGGGCCCACAACAAACAGAAATGCAAATGCAAACTAGACACAATAAACATCTGTTGAAATTTTCCACCAAAATATCATTTGTGGTTTAAGAAGCTAAGCAATATAATTTGGTTATTACTTGTTTAGAAATGTGACCTGTATATCTGTCTAGACTCTGGGTTAAATGGGATGTGAAAGGTAAGAACAAATGACCAGTGGTGTTATCACAAACCAAGCTGGATAACTGAATTGCTTGCTTCAGTTTTCCCTCAGAACATATCTAATCCCACTCTCCCATTGCAAATTAAACTAAAAATTCCAAGATTCATATTTATTTTAAATGCCTGCTGAAGTCAACAAAATAGTGCAATTTCAGAGCATTGCCAAAAGCAAAGTGCCTTCTTCCTATGTTTTTAAATTGTGGGTTACCTGATTCTGTGTGTAGTTTCTTTCTCTGGCCCTCCAGGCCTACTGCTCAAACATTGCAAAGATGAAACAGCATTAATTCCTCAGATCCAGACAGTTGCAATTTTAAATTGTAAACAACAAATGTTGGTCTGTCTTGATGCATAGAGTTACTAGGGTTTGAAGATTTTATTAGTGCATATGACAAAATGAGATCACCAGATCTACATTTCCCATTCTAATGTATGAGCTAGCAGTAAGTTTTACACTGAAATTCTCATACAAGGAAATATAAAAGTGCCTGTTGTGTTGTATTCTATTTTATATAATAATTTCTATCTTGCTTGGGAGGTGTTGGCTTTGTTATTGTTGTTTAATTTGCAAAGCCAACAAACTGCAAATTGCAACTCTGGACAACCTACACTAAATTATTTTCTTTTCAAAAAAAACCAGACAAATAAAGCAAAACAAAATTGCAATCAATCATTATCTCATTATAGATGGGCTCATTTAACAACTATGTCCAATGTCTGGGGGGAAAGGCAGGTTTTCAAGGCTTTATGAAAATTCAGCAGGGGTGGACCCATTGTTAACTCTGGATGTATGATGTTCCATGGGACAGGTGCTATGACAGAGAGAGGCCTGATTCCTGGGTCCTATCAGAAGATACTGTTTCATAGAGTAGTTTTAAAATATGCCTACTGTGTTAGATCTTATGAAATGGGCAGCGACAATTGAAGATGGTGGCTCTGGGTAATGAGAAATTTTATAGATGATAATCACTATCTTAAATCACAGCCAGAAAAGTACTAAAAGCTAATGCAAATCCTATGCAATAGGAACAGGCAGAGGTGGTATTCAGCAGGTTCGGACCAGTTCTGGAAAACCGGTAGTGGAGAGTTTGAGGAGTTCGGAAAACCAGCAAATACCACCTCTGAATGAACATTTTATAGTATCCTTCCTCTGCCACACCCACCAAGCCATGCCCACAGAATTGTAAAAATGTTTGAATCCCACCACTGGGGAAAGGGTACCCAACACACAGCCACTGAATGGTGATTATTGATGCAATAAGCCTGAAGAAATATTGGCATTTCACACACACAGCCATCACAGCACACCACCCATTCAAAACAATGTGTTCAATTCAGGTATGAATATTTTATATCTTACTCTACAATTATCGAATTTAGGCATTACCTTTTAAATCTGATTGTTTGCCATTAGAAAGAATTCTTCCTTTGACTCAACCTCTTGTACTTTAACTTTGCTTTTCTATGCTCTTAACTCAGATTAATAACTGGCAGCAGCATTCAAACTTTTCTCTCCAACCCTCACAGAGATTTAGTATCTTGCTCAAGGAGTTTTCATTGGTGTAATGAGCACTATTATTTCTTCCTTTCCCTTTCGCATCAGTTTACTGACATGCTGTCAGAGTGACAACCATTGAAAGTGTTAAAGTTTCTAAATGCTAGTTTTTTATCATGCTTCATGAACAGTTTAAGCTGTTGAAGATTAGAAATGAAGGCTTGCCAAAATGGCAACTGCTCAATGTCAGATAATGTTTAAATGCATTCATTTATATTGTGTGTGTGTGTGTGTGTGTGTGTTTTCTTAAGTTTTTGTGGGTATTTATATGTATGGTATTCAGCTCTGTTCAGTATTTTCCCACATCATTATAGTTGTGCTTTTAAAGTTGTAGCAACATTAAAGACCTGAAAGCATGAATAGAAAAGATGACTCCACCAGACTGTCAATTATCTGGAAGCCTGCACTCACAAACAAAAAAATCTCCACACCACAAGCCAAGCAAACACCTGGGCACAAACAGAACCCCCCCCCCCATACCTCCAGCTCAAACACACTTCAACCAGGCACCCAGATGAAACCTAGCTTCCTAATAAATGATAGCCACCCATTTACTTGAAGCCAAGCTGCACTAAAAACCTCCAATACAGGAAACACAATGTCGCCAGCCAATCAAGACAAAAAAAATGCCACAAAACAGACAGAAGTTATTAGAAACACCAATCAAGCAGAACACAGCAAACTCCAAGACCAATAAACACAGACCAAAACTCTCAACCAATCAGGATGAAGAAAAAACCATTCTAACACAGCAGTAGGCTAGCACCAAATTTAAAACAGAAATGGCTGTGAAAGTCTGACTCACAGACGAACACTATACAGAAGCCTGATGATGGCAGATGAGATTCTGCCGAAACGTTGCTACAACTTTAAAAGCACAGCTATAATGACGTGGGAAAAGGATCCCAAACTCCTCTTCCAGAAGCCCTCTTGATATATTTACTCATTGATCCACATTCTGCTCCTGTTTCACAATGGTGGTTTAATGCTTCTATACACCTGAAATGTGAGAAGTGGGCTCATGAAATGCTATGTTGCATTTCTTATGAATAAAAAGGCAGAACGCAAAAGTTGAAATAATTTATGTACAACTTTCTGGGTATGTAGTTTATATTATAGGTGTGATGAATAAAGAATTCAGCTCTTCCTTCTACCCTTGGGAAAGAAATCAATCTGACATGAGATAATAAAAAACAAGCTTTACAAAAAAAAGTGTGATAAAATGTAACTCCCTGAACACTCTTTTAAATAAGTATTAAAATGCAGAAAGAGGGTGCAATGGCTCAGTGGTTAAGATGCTGAGCTTGTCGACAGTCTGAGTTCAAGAGCCAAGCATCATGTGACTTGGTAAACTTCCATTATTTGCCCCAGCTCCTGCCAACCTAGCAATTCATAAGCATGAAAATGTGAGTAGATAAATAGGTACCACTTTGGCAGAGGAGTTACTTCATTCTATATTTTCATGCTGGCAACATGATGACAGAAATGTCTCTCGGACAATGGAGACTCCCTTGGCTGAGAATCTGAGATGACCACCGTCCCCCAAGAATCCATCATGACTGGATAGGAGAAAACATTAAAATCTAAAATGCATAGGATGGAAGAGATAAATATAGTGCCTCCTAGATTGTACAACAGTTCACAAATTAGGTAAGGAAAACATTTAAAATGCAGTTCAGGACTTACTATAAATGAAGAAATTTCTGCTGCCAAATTTCTGGTATATCTGACACATAAAAGAGGCATCTGTCATTCCTAGACATATGGCTTTTGAGTCTACATTCTACACTTTTACAATTGGCATTTTATGTAAGCTTTATACCAAGAATTTTATTTATTTCTATTTGTAAAAGCATTACATAATTTAGTTTAGTTATTCCAAATCAATTGTTAAATATATCTCTTTTTCCAAAAATCAAATGCCTAATAAGCTCAGATTGAGAAAAGAACTCACATTCTCCAGATTGTTCATTTTCACAGCCTGCTACCTGCATAACCAGCTTCATGGTAATGATGTTACCACGAATGATGTTCGTGGTAATGATGTTACCATGAGTTAAACACTCATCTTGCTCCAATCCACTTCATTGTTAGCAAGATCCAGGATGAATAGCCAATAAGTGAGACAACTGGATGACCAGAATAGGCACAGGGAAGAATGACTAGTTTCCATTCGAAGTAATTTGTTGCCTAATATAGATAAACGCCTGCTCTAGACTTCCAAAAGATGTAGCCATGCCATAATTATATTGCAGTAAATATCATTTAGAACTTTAACAAGGAAATATAACTCAGATGTATTTTTACTTAATTTTAACTTACTTTATAAAAACTTAAGAAACAAAAGGAGCATGATGGCATGGAAAACTATAAGTTGCTATTTTAATTTCCACCTACATAGTGTTAAATGGCAAGTTGGGGGTTTGATATCATTACCTGAATTCTTTAGATATGCACAGAACCTCCTTGGATATGTATAACTTAATAAAATTATATTCAATTGGATTTATATAACAGTCTAAGCCAAAATGAGATAATTTTTTCAGTGTATATAAATATGTGTAGTTTCATAAGGCACACATGATTCTATAAAAAACTATTTGTCCAGCTGCTGTGAGTATATCATTTTAAAGCACCAGCCTATAAAAACATTAGGCAAGAAATTACATTCGGGACACTTGGACTGTGTCCATACTTAAATTCCTCTGTTAGTCTGCTTTCTTTCTTGCAGCCATTTACTTTGACCTGTAAATAGACTCAGGAAGTCAAGTACAACTCCTTAAATTTCATACAAAAAAATCTAAAAATTGATTCCTTTTAACTTATGCAAATTCAATTTTTAAAAAATCATGAAAGAAGATGTACTGTTTTATTCTAGACTTAAAAGTAAAAAGAACAAAACCTTGACCTTTCTAAATTCCATGTAGAAAATAAAAATATTGCTTGTCAGAAGTTAAATAAATCCCTTGCAGCACAGGTATTCCATTCATACAGTGTCAAAAATAAAATATCATGGGGTAATTTTCCAAGCCTCTGAAACCTCAAATCCCTACTGGGACTATGTACCCCAGGTATAGATTGGCCTTAACTATACAAACTATTTTAATCAAGATGCATTTTCCTTCTAGTTGCTATTATTTACAGCTAAGTTTAACATTTAGTAATTGTATACAGGTACTCCTTGATTTACTCTCACTTAGTGATCATTCAAATTATGACTAACCTGAAAAAAAAGACTTACAACCTGGATTGTGGACCCCTCAGGTCCTCAGCAATATGGCCACATTTTCAGCTGTTTTGCACTTATTACCAGTTTTTGACAAAAATACACCTTAATAACCATTGGTTTGCTTAATGACCTTGGCGTTTCCCAAATAACAACCACAAAAAATGTCATAAAATTGGCTGAGTCACATGACTGTTTTTATGGATTTTTTTTCCCGACATTCTTTTTCCAGTGGATTTAGAACAAGCCAACTTAATTTTAGAACAAGAAATATTAAGTCAGTTGGATTACACAGCTTGCCCCATGATTTATAAAATACAATTTGTCCAATTATCTGGATAAAATCACAATTTTGTCATTTAAAAGTTTATATCCTTGGCTCATTTAAAACTCTTCCATAGCAAGAACGAAAGAAAAATACATAAAAATCTCCTTAATAATGTCAAAACCAATGTTTTTTATTCTACCAGTTCTATAGAAACTCTTACTTTCTGTTGATCTCACTACTCTTTTCTAAATTCCCAAGCATTCTGACTTACTTTATCTAAATTACTGGAGAGACAATAAAGATAATTCTGTCTCTAAACATTGGAAAGTTTTGTTATATTATATGCAAACTCTGCTCTGCTGTGAACATTAAAGCTTACACAATCTTTTACGATGGTAGTCTTTTCTCTTTTGGCCTATGATTATAATAAAGTTCATTCATTTTCAAAAATAGTTGGCATTTGTTCAGGAATCCTCTTTATTACAGACAATATTCAGTATTCAAGCTAAAAATAGCAGATTCTGATTTTCTCTTTAATTCTTTTAAAAATGTTGATCATTCCAGGTTCAGGATGAGGTGCAATCAGTATGATAGAAGACAGACAGACAGACAGACAGACAGACAGACAGAATTCTTTATTGGCCAAGAGTGATTGGACATACAAGGAATTTGTCTTGGTGCATATGCTCTCAGTGTATATAAAAGAAAAGATACATTTGTCAAGAGTCAAGAATCATAAGGTACAACGCTTAATAGTAGTCACAGGGTACAATAAGCAATCAAATCATACTAGGAAACAGTAAAAATAGTTAGGATGCAAGCAACAAGGTTATAGTCATACAGTTATAAGTGGGAGGAGATGGGTGAAAGGAAGGATGGGAGGATTAATAGTAATAGTAATAGTAATTAAAATTAGAATAGAATAGAATAGAATAGAATAGAATAGAATAGAATAGAATA
>BLBF01000062.1:7568425-7586594 GCA_015471245.1 Laticauda colubrina | reverse complement strand
AATAGAATAGAATAGAATAGAATAGAATAGAATAGAATAGAATAGAACAGAATACTTCTTTTGTCATTGCATTCCACGAATACAATGAAATTTGAAAGCTGCTTCAGCACAGTGCCCCAAACATCACATCACAATTATACTACAGAGTATTTAAAAATTAAAACAACAACAACACAACAACAACAATAATAATAATGATAATGATAATAATGATAATGATAATAATGATAATAATAATAATAATAATAGGACTAAATATATTAGTAATAGTAATGCAGGCTTAGTAAATAGTTTGACAGTGTTAAAGGAATTATTTGTTTAGCAGAGTGATGGTGTTCGGGGGGAAATTGTTCTTGTGTCTAGCTGTTCTGGTGTGTGGTCTATAGTGTTGTTTTGAGGGTAGGAGTTAAAACAGTTTATGTTCAAGATGTAAGGGGTCTGTAAATGTTTTCATAGCCCTCTTTTTGACTCATGCAGTATACAGGTCCTCAATGGATGACAGGTTGATAATAATTGTTTTTTCTGCAGTCCGAATTACTCTCTGAAGTCTGTGTCTGTCTTGTTGGGTTACAGAACCAAACCAGACAGTTACAGAGGTGCAGATGACAGACTCAATAATTCCCCTGTAGAACTGTATCAGCATGATATTCAGCAGTATCTTTTCAGATCAACCCAGGGTGCCAACATAAACTTGAATATCATGGATCTATTGCTGAGACTTCATCCTGTACTCAAACATATAACCTCTTCCAGTAGTTTCTTATGGAAGTTGAGTAATAACTTCTATAAGGCCCTGATTCAATCAGTCTTTCTCAAGATTTTCTATTAGAACTTTCCAATCAGTTAGGAATAGAACCATAGTAAATTTGGTAAATCCAAATCACACCCCTCTCAGGTACTCTAGGAAGATACCATGGCCAATAGTATGAAATTACAGTATGAGATCTGACAAGTTCAGGATAGTACAATTATCCAATCTTCTCGTTTACAAACCAAGAAATGAGTAAGTCCCTTTGAGGCTTCTTGCTCCATCCACAATCCAATTGTGGACTATGTAGTCTTTTATCTGCTGATTCTCTAAGCATCTCTGAGCCAGTTTCCCAAGATCATTTCCACATACCATTACAGCACAAATAAATGATAGAAATTATTAAGAATTTCAGTTCTTCATTGTCAGTTCTTCATTGTTTATTGTCATAAAATAGACTTCATGTAAGTTTTGCACTGAATTCTAGTCAGCTTTGCAAGAATTTATAGAATGTAATTTTCAAAGCAAGAAACATATATTAAATATTGCAATAGGGATTGGCCTATGACAAAATATGGAGTGATTAAATGATTAGGATAGATGGGACCTGAAATCAGCAGATTCAATCATTCTTTGGGGTGGGGTAGGAGATTTTCTTGTCTGCAGAGATACGTCTCATTCAGTCATGTTTTCTTCACATCTGTTTGCAACTTGTTGCTTTTAACAGCCTGTGCTTTTTCTGAGCAATGTAGTGCCTGAAGCAATATACTAATCTTCCCATTTTTCCTCTTGTAATATTGAAATATTACATTTCCTCTGTAATATCCATTTGATGGATGACATGCTATTGAGGTGAAAAGGGGCAAGCTATGAGATATGATAAAACCATAGTAGCAACCTCAGAAAGGTTAATGAATAGTAGCACTTAATCATAAGACAAGGCTGTGATAAAAGGAGAAAAGTATAGGAAAGAGCAAAACAACCTAAATGCTTGTTTACTTCATGAAGATAAAATATTTCAGTCAGAAAGCTACCAATAAATAATTATTTACTTGCTGTGGATTGGCAGACTCTTAAGAGTTTCCTTTGAAAAATATTCAAAATTTTGTGATGTAAACCATTTTGTTCTAAATTAATGATGAACAATCACAGTGGGACAGATTATTTTATTTTTGAGAGCTCAAATGGAAGTATTTCTTCTCTTATTACTGTAAGCTTGGGGTGGGGTGGGATTTGCTTTTAAAAGAAGTAGCACTGCATGTTTTTAGAACAAGAAGCAGGCAGTGGTTCATCGTCTCTGACAAAACAAGATATATTAGAAAAATACATACTGATTTTTCAGTCTAGCATTAAACTAAATCTTAATGGTTAAACTAAATGGTTTAGTGCTAGTTCCCTGGGTAGCCAAAGAGTATCATATCAGGTATCTGGGAGTGGTGGGAGAGAGTCATCTCATTTGTAGAGGGTGCTTTGGCCTTTTTATGTGGTCAATATGAAAAGGGCTGCCTCTGAATGTGAGAGTGGTGTCCTGCTGTTTGACTCTTTGAGATTTCATTTAACATTTTTCAGAGCGAGATATATAGCAGTCTTTTCAGAGTCTATGAACTAAAAGGTATTCTTGATTGGAAGAATACACCCTATACACAATAGGTGTATAGGGTGCATAGAATAGCATAAAGGAATCCCTGCAGATTTTACTCCTCTAGTTTTTGATGACTATAGGGGATGGCCCTCATCTCCATTTCAAGGCCATTGAGCCAGTGCTGTCTGAAGATATTTCTGTGGTCATGTGCATGACATCTCAGAGTTCAGTTCAAAAGCATGCAAATTCAAGTAGATAAATAGGTACCACATCAATGGGAAGATAACAGTGCTCCATGACATACTAGAATAGCATAAGCATACTAAAAATAAAAGTGGACTTCAATTGCATACTGACCAATGCAACTGACCAAATGGTGATCAATTCTACCATTAGCATTACAAGGAAATTTTGTCTGTGAATAGAGTATGATACATACACACAGACTTCCTATAATGGTGTGAAGATATTCAACTTACCATTGTCAAAGGACATATCTTCACAATGGAGTTTCCATATCAAAGTCAGCCAGATGCTGAGGTACGTTGAAGCCAATACAAGTTGTTGTGGCATAATGTGTCCTCCTGGAGAATATGGAAGAAGGCTTAGGATAGTTATTTATTCATTTATTTATTTATTTGTTTGTTTGTTTATTTGATTTATCAATAGCTTACAAGATAATAGGTATAAGTATAAACATGAGTAAGAATATAGGAAATAGGTACAAATAAATGGGGACAATATGACAGGGATGGTAGGCACAATTGTGCACTTATGCAAACCTCTTACAGATCTCTTAGGAATGGGGTGAGGTCAATAGTGGATAGTTTGAGGTTAAAGGAGTAAGGATGAAAAGATGTAACAACAGAGTCAGGTAGTGCATTCCAGGCATTGACCACTCTGTTGCTGAAGTTGTACTTTCTGCAATCAAAGAAGAAGAAAGCATGCAGAAAGAAAGCGTGGCTATATGACTGGGTAGTTGAGCTCTAAGGTTAGCAACCTTTTCTATCTTTCTAAAAAGTACTTTATTTGAAAAGCTTTACCTGACCAAACCCACAAAGGGCTCTGGTGTCCATTTCTATGAACTCATCTATTAAAAAGCAAAGGGAAGAATGAATGAAACTTGTCTAACCTTGTGGCATATATATATATAAACCTTCTGTACTAAAAACTTGCTTTGACGCACAAGGCTTATTGCCTGGGGTGAGAATCCCATGATTAGAATGGAAAATGTTGATGCCATGCACCAGGCTCTTTGAAATACATATGGTAAGAATAAAGCCTTTGGGGTAATTTTAACTATTTGCTGTGGTTGTTTCCATTAGTTGGGAAATCCAGAAATGATGCTGATGTAAATAATTCATGCATCAAAAATCATATTTATAAAGAAGCTTTGTCAATTTTTAATTGAAGAGAAGTGTGCTAGGGAAATATTCTGAGTTATTGGATGTTGGAGAAGACAAAACTCAGAAAAATCAAAAATGATGAAATAAATATGGTTATGCCAGCAAGAACTATGGAAGAAGATATAGATTTCATCTATCCAATATTTGATAATCCTGCAGAGTCATTCTCAAAGAACTGTACTGATACAATAATGAGAAAAATCTATTCCCCATGTATTAGATACTTCCCTGGAATGATTTGCACAAGGCGGCTTACAGGGGTGTAAAAACATCATATATTAAAAAATTAAACTAATAAAAGAAAATAATATAATAATATAATAACTTCACACCCCACAGCCCGGCAACAACACATCACACCAGCCATTTAATGGGTTCCATCCCACTCTGGGTTCCCCAGGCCTACTGAGAGAACCAGGTCTTTGGTATGTTACTTTAAACCAAGGAAAAAGAAATGAAAATGTTAAGAGTATTTTTAAAGAAGAGCAGATTCTTTACTGACAACAAATGTTATAAAAAGTGTCCTCTGTTAAACAAAAAGTATGTATATTTGTCTTTCTGTACATCATTATTCTTTAATAACACGATATATTCTTCTTTAATTATAAAACTAAATGATATCAATTTACCCATGACCATTCAATTTCTCTGTTTAGGTAAGGAAATCTCTCTGAAAGGATAACCCAATGGTCCCAGGTTGTTTAGTGGAATTTAAAATTAAAATGATCTGATTCAGCATGAAAATTAAATGACAGACTGCTGAAAAAACTATTTTTGAAATTTCTAGGGGGATGAAAGTGATAGTCAAAGAGCAGAAATGAAACAGATGCTGTTTATGTTAGTAATGTTTATAACTGATCTGTCTGGAATGATCAATGTTTAAGTTCTGGTACAGTAAATCTATATTATTTATTGTCACGTTATTTCATGACAGTGTGTTAATATTTCACCTGTAAGAGTTTTCCTCAACATGGCAATTCTGTAGTTAGCACCAGAATTCCCAGACAGGTGACCAAAATTGAATGAGAATTGTAAAAGAACAAATGGCTTAGGCCATGTATTAGTTTTTCTGGTTCTGACTTGGATGACAAACAAATCAACTAATACCTTTTAAATATTAGACATTTATTTAATATATTTCTGCTTCAGAGGGTACTAAAATGTTATTTGCATGTATCTATTTTTGATGTGACAGATCAAAATGACAAAAATAGCTCACATTGCAATAGTTTTAGCATTTGTTTTGTGGCTATAATTTGCTGGTGATATGAGTATTGCAACCATGATATTCCTTTATTACTGGACAATCATGATAAATAAGATACTGTCCTATAATCTTACAGTGTTACAGTAATAAATTAACTACAAGAATACTGAATAAAAATATTCTGATACATAGTGACATTCTTGAATTCAGTTACTTTAAATTGATCCTTTCTCCTATTATACTTCTTCCTTTTTTCTATACAAAATGTTTACCAAACTAGAACTAAATAATTACTTATCAAGTAACAAAAATTTACATGAAACTACCTGGCTAATATAAAAGTGATTGGTGTAAATGGCTGCACACATATAAAGGTAGAATGGTTTTCTGAAGATTGATGAGCATTTAATTTGCTGATCAGGATTCTGATTGAATCACACTATGGCTTATTGTAATTCCAAATCCTACATCCTCATGTATCCCTTCAAAATAAGGGAGGATGGATGTTACAAAGCAATCCAGTTACATGGTGATGAGGACATTTGGATACGATTAGAGACAAATATACAATAGAACAAAATCTATGAATGTACCAATAAAGAAGGCATAGTGACTATTATGAATTAATCTGAAGCAAGCTTTTGATTACAGGTATATTTTTAATCTAATTTATACAGCCGCTCATTCACCAAAAGTGATTCTGAGAGGCATACAACAAGCTGAAATAACAAAGAAATAAAATCATTTGTCAATTATAAAAACATTTAAAAATCATAAAAACAAACAAATAAGAAATAATAGAGGGTCCTAATAAAAGAGGCACTTCACAAGTTCATCCATCTGCCAGGTTTGCTGGCATCATCCTAATTTATTCTGTACTCAAGCTCTACTTTTTTTCTTTGATAAAATTTTTCTCATTTAAAATCTTCCTCTTTGTAAAAAGGAAGCTATGATAGCTTTTAAAGAAGAACCTGACATCCTGCAAAGCTACCATTAAGAATCAACATTAAGATCCTTCATATTTAAATTAGAGATAATATTGGATGCAGCATGGGGGAACTCATTCTGGGTGTGGCTCTTGAAAAAAGCTGCAATTTCCGCAGCTATTGTCACTCTGTTGTCCCTGATTGTCACCAGCTACAAATTCCAGTGATTTACTGAGACATAGGGTATAATTTCCATCAAGTGTAAGGAGTTATAGCTCCACCAAACATCCCCTTGGAGGGGCTGCTGATTGGCTGTCAGCTGGGCATTGTTACATTCAGTTGTGAGCAATCTGCATTCATTTTTTCCTGCAAATGTGAGATGGGTCAGGCAGCATAAAGGACAAACACCTTGAAATTAGTTTTACTCTCCCATTGATAAAGAAAATCAAACAGGGGACCCTCCAAGCACTTTAAACTATGCAATTATCTTCCTTTTTATAGTTTTTCTTTTCTTTTTTCTTTCTTCTGCAGATCACATGGCAATCACATTTTCTGAAATGCTTGAAAGCAGGAAAGAAACATGGGCTAATAATTACCATTATATATTTTCTCATGCTTCCTTTAAAGAATTCACAGAGGCCTTTTTTTAACATTAAAGCAATACTTGTGAGGTGTCAAGACTGTAACCTTTGCTAAAAACTATTCTATAAGAGAATTTGACAGCTGAGTCAAATTAGAATTCAGGACAAGTACCTGGGATAGGTACTAATTGACTCTGATAAATACCCATATAATGGATGCATCTTATTTGCATGCTAGGTATTGGAAAAAAAAACTGGGGGTTCTTTCTTAACACAATCATTAGACTGACAGGTCATGATAGTGTAGCAACCTATTGCTGCTAAGTACTTTATTATTTTATTTGTTAATGTTTTATACAGTTTGATTTATTTTTGTACAGTACCCTGATTCACATATCAAAGGCAATATGGCGATATAAGAGGTTCCAAGGCCAAATAATTCTTGTCATGCAATTTTTCTATTTCTAAATTTTGGAATGAGAATGTGAAACTTGCCATGTTATTGCCATAACAGGCATCACAGAATCCATTGTCTTATGTCAGCTAAAGGTAGTTGTAATTAAATATGCAGTGCTTCCTCAGATACTGAATCATGGAATGGAGCAAACAAATTGTTCCACTGAAAGTGCACATGTACAAGATTGTTACCGTTAACTTTCCCCACTGGCTTCAGTAGAAATTGTAGAGCAATTTTATTAGTGTTTCTACAAATCTTGTCTATGGCATGAACAAAGGACTTCAAATTATTAATGCAGATGGGCTATTTTCCAGGTTTGTGCAGCTGTTTTGGAAGCTACTGTCAGCTGTCTGTATGCATACACATATTTTCCAGACAGCGGCACAAGGAAGGAAGAAGATGCATCTGTTTCTACAATTCAGAGAGCTGCTTCATTTCTGCACTCATGATTTGTAAAGCACTCCTTTTCAAAGGATTTGCATGAGCACAATTATACACATTTTACTTCAAACAAATCCCACTTTGTTTAATAATATTATGGAATAATAGCCTTATACCTGACTTATTCTTAGCCATTCTTAATTCTCAATAAGTTCACTTCTGTATATTCACTTACTGTATTCCAACTGCTTTCCAGATGTTTTATAAAAATTGCATTATATATAAGCTCCTCATGAAAGAGCAGCCAGAGGTTTATAGGAATTGTGAAATACATTTATTGACTTGATTACTCAGTCAGGATTTTTGATCATAACATTCATCTGCTGCTTTAAAACAGTGTCACAAATTAGAGATCTGTGAATATACAGGTGCACTGGAGTTTACAAGGATTACTTATTCTAAACTGTTTCAATAGAAATCTGTTGAGCCTGGGTTCCCCAACCAGGGTTAGGTAGACAAGCTAAACAGAATGTGCAGCGTTAGTCAGATAGGCACACAGATAAATGAGTGAGCTAAGCTTGTATGTTTATTAACATACAGTAAAAATAACAGATACGCTTGTGCTATCAAGAATATAGTTTATTCCAGTATAAGTTTATGGCATAGTAAAATAACAGTCCAATAGTCATTTATCATGTAGTCAGTCCATTCAGGGATATTCAGGTAGCAAAGTCCATGTAGAATATCCTATGTCAGTTCACTTACAAATCAGTCCTTTGTTGTCTCTCCCGTTCGAGCTATGCAGTCTTGATTCCAAGCAGTAATCAGGGATCATCAAAGCAAGAGAGAGTGAGAGCAAGCCGTAGTCTTGCTACTTTTATATTGTTTTCATAACCACTCCCTTAATTACTTTTCCACAGTTAAAGCTGCAGACACTTTAACATACACTAACTATGAATCATAGTTATTATTTCACCTAAACCAGTTAGGGTAAACAATGTTATCCCTAACATTCTCCCCTTTTAGGTTAAATAATATGAATCATTTACATCTTTAAATTATATTTTTCACAACTTTCTTTAAACTTAATTGCTCCTTGAGCTTTTGTAAATTGGTCTGCAATGTTTTCTTCTGACATGCAGTATTCCAATTTAATTAGTCCATTTTTCACTGATTCTCTTACATTTAAATATCTTAAATCAGTATGTTTTGATCTAGTTTTTACAGCAATACTAGTAGCTAACTTTATAGCTGCTTGGTTATCCTCGTACACAATAATGGAATCTTTTACAGTTATACCCATGTCTAATAATAACTGTTTGTAGAAAATCAAGTCAGTGCATAATAATGACAGACATGAAAATTCAGCTTCCATCGTGGACAAGCTAATATGCTGTTGTCTGATTGACCTCCACCCTATTAGTGTCTTACCAAATAATATAGCCATCCCAGATGTTGATTTTCTAGTGTTTATATCAGTTGCAAAACTTGCATCTGCATAGGCACTAAGACTCAAATCACCCTTTGGTTCTATATACAATGCATGGTTCATTGTTCCTTTTAGATATCTTAATATTCTTTTTAAGGATTGCCAATGACATTCTTTAGGATCTGAATTAAAACGTGCCAGCTGATTTACACTATAAGCTATATCTGGCCTTGACCAATTGCTTATATATGATAAGCTACCAATCAAAGATTGATATATGGACTTATCAAAATTGGGACTTTGATCATTAGTTTGGCAAACTTCCTGACTCATTGGAGTCTTTGCCAGTTTACAAAGTTCCATTTTATACGTTTTAATTAATTGGCAAATTTTATCTTCTTGAGATATCTTAAAACCATTATTTGTTTTATTAATTGTCAATCCTAGATACCTTTTAATTTCACCTAAATGCTTTATTTTTTTCTTTTTGGCTAATAATGATATAATCTCATTAGCTTCATTATTAGTCTTAGTTATCAAAGCAATATCATCTGTAAATAATAACAATAATGACACCGTTCCATTATTTTCTCTTTTAAACACACACGGATCTGCTAAACCAGATTTAAAACCTATATTGTTTAACTCTTTCACAATATATTGGTTCCACTCAAACCCAGATTGTTTTAATCCATAAAGACTCTTTGAGTTTCCAACAATCATTGCTATTTACATTATTTTCTTTTATGCCAATTGGTTTTCTTAAATATATAGTGTGCTGCAATGGTGCATGTAGATAAGCAGTTTCTACATCTAAATGGTTAATGACATAGTTTTTCTTAGCTGCCCACACTAATGCTGCTCTTAAAGATGTTGCTTTAAGGCTTGGTGCAAAAACTTCATAATAATCAGATGCAGTTTGATTAAATCCTTGAGCTACTAACCTAGCTTTATGGGTAACAGTCCCATCATTTCCAGTTTTTACTTTAAATATCCATTTGCACCCAATGGATTTTTCTCCTGGAGGTAATTTGGCATCTTCATACACTTTCATTACCTTTAATGAATTTAGTTCTTTTTCCATTGCCTTTTGCCAATTCTCCTGATCCTTAGCAGGATACATCCTAAGTTCATCTACACTAGTTGGAACTTTAGTTACTTGGCAAACTATACTTGCTTGATACCTATCAGGTGGTCTAGTTACACGTGTAGTACGTCTAGGTATAATAGGACTTGCAGGTGGACTTTCCTCTACTAATTGTTCTTGATCATGTAACTCTTCCTGATCAACTATTTCCTCTTGTTCTGGTCCTATTTGCTCTTCGTGGACTTCTTCTTTAATTGGACTCTTTTTACAGCTAATCTCATCTTTATGACTTTTGTAGGGTTCAATAAATATTTCATTGTTTGAATCTTGCTCTAATCTATTCCATCCTACATGTTCTAGGAATTTTGCACTAGCACTGGTGTAAACTCTAGATGTACCTGGTTCCCAGAATCTATAGGATCGATGATTAGAGGTGTAACCTACAAAAATCAATCTTTTTGCTCTATGCTGTCCTTTGTATCTAAGTTGTGTGGGGATATGCACCCATGCTGGTGCTCCAAATGTGTGCATGTAACTTAAATCAGGTTTTGTACCATGCCACAGTGTGAATGGTAATTCACCTGTTGTTGAATTAACAACATTATTTAATATATGATTACCACACATTATTGCTTCTCCCCATAAATTGTCAGGTAATCCTGAATCAGACATCATAGTTCGTGCCATTGATTGTAATGTTTGGCCTCTTCTCTCTATAAAGGCATTATGTTGTGGCCTATATGGTGCAGACATTTTATGTTGAATACCTAACATTCTTAGTCTGTTCTGAAATTTATTATTTGTAAATTCTGTACCATTATCAGTTATGAGAGTTACTAATTTCTTTTTAGTTTTTCTTTCTGCAAATTTTATCCAATTAAATAAATTTTGATATGTTTCAGTTTTGCTCTTCATTAAATAGCAAAACCCATATCTAGAATAGTGGTCCATTATACTTAGTATGTGGCGAGCTCCTCCTACACTTGGTTTTTTCGGACCTATTAAATCAGCTAATACTACTTATAAAGGCTCTTTAGTAGTAAATCCATCAACTCTATTAGCCGGTATAACCCTGCTCTTACTTTGATTACAGGCATTACATTGCAAATACTTATTACAAGATTTCAAACTTATTCCCTTAGATAATTCAACAGTTTTCTTAAGCATTTTAAAATTTAAATGCCCTAGCCTTCGATGTAACAAGTGAATACATTCGTCATGAGGTTTCTTATTTTCATAAATTGTGTTAGCCACCTTTAAACCATCATCATTTAACACATATAATCCACCTCTTAAAGATGCAGTAATTCTCTTATCTTCTTTTTTAATTATGCAGTTATCTCCCTTAAATGTAACTACATATCCTAGTTTAACCAAAATTCTAACTGAAATTAAATTAAACTTAAGTTGTGGTATATATAACATTTTTACATTCTCTTTTATAAAAGAACAATATGCTATACCTTGACCTTTAGCTTTCAGTTTCCAGCCATTGGCTAACGATATCTGCTGTGTACTCTGGGACATTTTAATAAAATTTTTGTTATCATTTGTTATACAATGGGATGCTCCACTGTCAACCACCCATAAATTATTTTTTACAGCTCCGTTCGTATACATGGCTAACTCTAAATTTTTATTTATTTTTTGATGATTTTTAGTATTCTGGCCAGCGTTCTGGCGCTTTGCCTTTTTACAAAATCTTGCCAAATGTCCTCTTCCTCCACAATTAAAACACTTTTTAATTGTGTATGCAGTAGGAGATTCATTATCTTCTTTTTGAGGTTGCTCCCTCCTTAATTCATCTCTTTCAAGCCTTCTTTTGGCCTCTTCGATCAATCTGCCAGATATATCAGTTAAAGTTAAACTTTGCTTTGGCAAAATTTCAAGTGAAGTTACGTAGTTATCATAACTTTCATCAAGGGAAGATAGAATTATGTAAACTTGGTGTAGTTCAGAGAATATAAGTTCTTTCTCGTGCAGTTCCTGAAAAATGCTTTGCATAGTTTTTAAATGACTCAGCATATCACCATTTGTTTGGAGATGCGTCCTGAAAAGCTTCCGTGTTAGATTTATGTGAGCACCAACATTATCTCTAACATAAATCCTCTTCAGCTTCTGCCAACACCCAAAAGCCGTTTTCTCTCCGTGGATATAAACAAGCTGTTGATCAGTTAAGGTTAACCCAATTATGCAAATGGCTTGTTGATTTTTATGCATAAATTCTTCTATCTTTAGTCTGTCTTCCTCATCCTCTGGATCCCATTTTTCTACGTTTGGTGGATTTTCAATTATGTTCCACAGACCTTCTCTTCGTAGAAGTAGACTACATTTTGTAGACCATGATACATAGTTTGTTCCATCCAGCTTGGATATAAGGGACAAACTTTGTAGATTGACTTGTGCCATGTTTTCTTACATGGATATAATAATATAATTGATAAAACACAGCTGTCTGTTTACTGTAATGTATAACAACACAAACTCTCACTTTTTACATAAATCTGTTGTATCCTAGTTAAACTGACTTTGCAGTCTCTGGGCCCATAACCAGTGTTAAGCCTGGGTTCCCCAACCAGGGTTAGGTAGACAAGCTAAACAGAATGTGCAGCGTTAGTCAGATAGGCACACAGATAAATGAGTGAGCTAAGCTTGTATGTTTATTAACATACAGTAAAAATAACAGATACGCTTGTGCTATCAAGAATATAGTTTATTCCAGTATAAGTTTATGGCATAGTCAAATAACAGTCCAATAGTCATTTATCATGTAGTCAGTCCATTCAGGGATATTCAGGTAGCAAAGTCCATGTAGAATATCATATGTCAGTTCACTTACAGATCAGTCCTTTGTTGTCTCTCCCGATCGAGCAATGCAGTCTTGATTCCAAGCAGTAATCAGGGATCATCAAAGCCAGTGTGAGCAAGCTGTAGACTTGCTACTTTTATATTGTTTTCATAACCACTCCCTTAATTACTTTTCCACAGTTAAAGCTGCAGACACTTTAACATACACTAACTATGAATCATAGTTATTATTTCACCTAAACCAGTTAGGGTAAACAATGTTATCCCTAACACAAACATTAGTAAAAAGGACACAACGGATGAGCAAAATGTTCCATCCGTTGTTATCTGCTCTCAAAAGGGGCAAAAATTTGCATTACTGGAGTAGATAACACAGAAAGGAACGGATGCGGGGAGGACACAGAGCGGATGGAAAGTGGATGCGGAACAGAAGCCCAGTGGATGGAAGCGGATGGGAATGGATGCCACCCATGCCACCGATGCCACCAACGCCAGTCCTCACCCAACTGCAGACCAGACAGCCCCACTACACTGCTCCTTTCTCCACCCCACAGCCAAGCCTGGCCTCAGTACATCTGTCCTCGGTACTGGGCTGATACCACATGGCATGGAGGAAGGAGCTCTCAACATCACGGGCTGAGCCAGCTGTCCGTGAGCTTCCTCAACACACCGTCCCCTGTTGTCCTTTCCGGGACAGGCACCCCAGTGGTGCTTCAGACTAGCACTCCAGCACTAGCCACCTCCACAGCACCTGGACCCTTCACCCCTGAGACTGGGCACACATCCTCTAGGCATCCTCTAGACATCCTTAATATCCGAGATAGGTACCCTCTGCGAACTTTTTTTCCATTTTAAATGCTTTGTTTCCATTCTGCATCCGCTAGGCATCCGTTCTGTATCCATTCTGTGTCCGTTCCGCTTCCTCCCTGCATCCGAGCGGATGTGAGTTGCGCGGATGTGGAACGGATGCCTAGTGGATATAGTGGATGAGTAATGGATTCAGAACGGATGCCTAGCAGATGCCTAGAGGATGCAGAACGGACGAATTGGATACATTTTCCGCGCAAAAGTTTTGAGCAGCTCAAAACTTTCTGAGCGGATAAAACGTCCATAAACGGATGCTGGACAGATAGAGAGGAAGCACAACGGAGGCAGTGAGTACAGAACCGATATATCGCGTTAACCAACGGATGGCAAGCTTTTTTGTCCGTTTTACATCCTCTTTGCATCCGTTGGTGCAGTGTGACAGGGGCTTAAGTAAACTGTATGACTTTATTAAAAAAGCAAAATGAACCAAGTAAAGTGTCTTAAGCAAAGATATAGTGAACAGGTAACAACTAAGTCTCTGGCACTATTCTCAGTCACTCTGAGGCATGTCCATGGTCTCAGCTCTCAAGCGGCCAGGGACTGTGGACGTGGCTGTGGCTGGAGTGCTGGTCTGAGGCACCATTGGGGTGCTTGGCCCTGAGAGTACAACAAGGAATGGTGTGTTCAGGAAGCTCTCAGAGAGCTGACTCAATGCCGTGAGGTTGAGAGGCCCTTCATCAAGGACCTGGGATGTTAGGCCGAAGACTGATGACAGATTGTCCGTTGACGGGCTTGCCTGTGGGGTGGAGGAAGGAGAAGTGTAGTGGGGCTGTCTGGTCTGCAGCTGGGTGAGGTGAGGCATCTGTGGCGTGCGATGTTTCTGGGTCTGGACTGGGAAGGGCTGCCTCTGCTGTGGGAAGTCCTGGTACTCATAGCCTTGGTAGGTGATCGGCTGTTGAAAGCTGTGGAAGGGCTGTGACATCGCCTGGGGTGGAGGAGCAGTCCTGGAGTGAGTCAAAGCAGGTTCAGCTTGGCCTGGAGGGTGGTGCAACAGTGCTGTTATCTTCTCCTTCATCACCTGGTACTGGGCCTCGGGCAGGTCCATGAGGGTCTGGCTCATGTAGGTGATGAAGGGCTTGCGGTTCGATGTTGGTATGTCGCTGTGGACCAACTGAGAGAGAAGATCTGTGCTGGTTTTGATTGTGTCCTTGATCTCCAAGAGGACAGTGTGGCTCTGGCCCTCCAGTCTGCCTCTCTGCCTGCATTCCTGTGGAGGTGGAACTGGGGGTGGGGGTGGGTTGGTCTCTGGCTGCTGCTTCTTCTTGCTCCATTTGAGACAGGGGATCCTCCATGTCCTCTGGCATGGGGAGTGCAGCTGTCGGTGGGGTCTCAGCCATGGGGCCCTCCAAAGACACCTGCCTGGACACGGTAGCTGTCTCCTGGCTGGAAGAGGACTGGCTGTCTGTGGGCTGTCTGAGGGAGAAGGTTGACAGAGGGGCTGCTCCTCGGTGGCGGACCTCACCCTCCAGGAAGCTGCACTTGGCCATGACGTACATTTCCCGGTCAGTGAGCTTGACAGCGGCCTGGCCAGATTTTTTTAGGTGCAGCTTGCCATACCAGGTGTTCATGTGCTTCCACCATCCCAAGAGTACATCTGAAGTGTAGCCCAGGCTCTCTGCCTTGTCTCTCCTCGCTGCCTGCTTTCTCTTGGTGTCATGATATAGTCTGTGCCCCTTTCTCCACAAGTACTCGTTCTCCCTCAGCCATTCCAGCACCTCCTTCTCATGGTCCTCGGAAATGGAGTACTGTTTCCTCTCTCCCTTCTCCTTGCCTTGCCTCTTCCTCCCTCTGGCAGGGGCTTCAGGGCCTTCAGCAGCAGGGCTTTGAGGGCCTTGGGGCTGGTCCACCACAGCAGCAGCAGCAGCAGCAGCAGGAGAAGCACCACCACCAGCAGGAGAAGCACCAGCAGTAGCAGCAGCAGCAGGAGAAGCACCAACAACACCAGCAGCACCAGCAGGAGAAGCACCAGCAGCAGCAACACTAGCAGCAGCAGCAGAAGCAGCAGAAGCACCAGCAGCTTCAGAGTCAGCACTAGGGGGTGGGATGGTGGTTCTGTCCTTCTTGCCAGGGCTGGCAGGAGTAAGCACAGGATTCCTCTTCTTCCCTGACTGACGAACCATGGGGTTCTTCCAAGATGTCTCTGGCAGCAGGTCTTTCCTCTGAATGGTGACTGCTTACAAGCTGCATCCTTTTATATCCACGGAGCTGACACAATTCATCCTCCCCGCATGCTCAGTGAACGCTTTGCATCCACTATGCATCCGCTTTGCATCCTATAGGTGTCTGTGATGCATCTGCATCATCCGCTATGCATCCGCTCCTTCCGCTATGCATCCGATTCGCTATTCTCCCCCGGAAGACTTGTGGATGTGTCATCTGCTTCCATCCACTTCCATCCGCTAGGCTTCCTACGAACATCCGCTTACCATCCTCGCTACATATTACCCCCCTCCGTTCCTTTCCGTTCTTTTCCATTCTGTTTATGCAAATTTCGCCACTTTTGAGAGCGGATAATAATGGATGGAGCCACCCCTGAAATTTTGCTCGTCCGCTGTGTCCTTTTTGCATACGTTTTGCATCCGTCGGCCAATGTGACCTAGCCTTAAGGAGGCTGCACTATAGTACAATTCCTATTTTGGAAGGGCCATCCATCCCCTGCTCTTCATGTCTTGCATTGCCTTTAAATTTATTCTCGGTTTTTTCTTTTGCCAAATGTATTTTGCGATTGTTTTGTTAAGTTCTTCAAAATACTTTTTGTGTACTTTAATTGAATCATCTGAAATATTTAAAGAAATTTTGGGAGAATAGACATTTTAATCATAGCAATCCTACCTAATAGTCAAAGTTGCAGTTTACCCCATGTTTCTAGATTCTTCTTTACTTTTTGCAATAGTTTGTCATAATTATTTTCCTTTAGTGTTTTGCAATGTGCTGTCAACCATACTCCTAAGTATTTAGCTTTCTTTATCACTTGAAATCCCATGACCTTTCTAACTTGTTTTCCTGTCAGATTTTTAGTCATTAATTTCATTTTCTTTCTATTAATTTTTAATCCTGCAACTACTCCAAATTGTTCTGATTCATTCATCAGTTTTTGTCCTCTTTCAATTGGCTCTTCAATTAAAAAAAAATCATGTCATCTGCAAATACTTGCAGCTTATATTCTTCTTTCTTAACCTTTAATCCTTTTATATCTGTATTCTGTCTAATGTATGTTAGTAATGTTTCCAATGATAATATGAAGAGCAGGGTTGAGAGTTGACAACCCTATCTGACTCCTTTCTCTATTTTTATTGGGCAGGTATATTCCCCATTTATCGTAATGTTCACCTGTTGTGTATCATAAATAGTAGTCATAATATTTTCAAATTTGGTGCCTAAATTCATATTATAAATTATTTGGATTAAAAATTGCCAATTCAAGTTATCGAAGGCCTTCTGTGCATCTAAAAACATAAGGGCTATTTGTTTTTCGGGGTGAGCTTCATAAAATTCCAGAACATCTGGTACTATTCTTAAATTATTCCTGATTTGTCTGTTCAGGAGAAATCCATTTTGGTCTTGATGAATAAAGTCATTCAAAATTCTTTTTAATCTGTTTGCAACAATAGAAGCAAATATTTTATAATCTGTATTTAATAAGGAAATTGGCCTGTCATTTTGTATATATTGGGAGTCCAAATCTTCCTTCAGGATCAGCAAAATCAATGCGCTCCTCCATGAGTCTGGCATTCTGGCTGCCAATAAGACATCATTAAAAAAACTTCCACCATAAGGAGGCCTATTAGTTCACCTATTGCCTTGTATAGTTCCCCTGGGATCCCATCTGGTCCCGGAGATTTACTATTTTTCTGGTTCGCTATTGCTGTTTTCAGTTCAGACCAAGTAATATTTTTGTTTAATAATTCTTTTATCTCTTACCCAATTACTTTATCCTACATTTTATCTAAATAGCTTCTTATCCTATTCTCATTGACCTCTTTTTTTTAATATAAGTCTTCAAAGTACTTGTGGGCAATTTCTTTTTTCTGTTCTATCCCCTGTTGTGTATCTCCATTTCCATCTATTAATTGGTAAATCAATATTTTTTCTTTCCTTTTTTTAAGTCTATAGAACAATCATCTCCTGGGCTTGTTAGCATGCTCAAAATAATTTTGTCTAGTTGTATTCAAATTTATAATCATTCTCTCTTGTTCAATTAAATTCAATTTGTGTTTAGTTATTGTCATCTGGTTTTGCAATCTTGAATCCTTTGGGGTACTTTGTAATTTAATTTCTAATTCTTTAATTTTTTGCTGTAATTTATTTTGCTGGGCATATTTTTCTTTATTCCTCTTGGCATTATAAGAGATTGTTATACCTCTTTTTACTGCCTTCATTGTGTCCCAAATATTTTGTTTCATAGTTGCTCCATTGTTATTTTCTTTTAAGAAATAATTTAATTCCTCCTTAAGTTTGTTCATATATTCTTTTTCTCTAATTAACTGTGTATTTAACGTCCACCTTTTCCTGGTTTTTTTCCTACTTTTCCAGATTATCTGAATTGGATTGTGGTCTGCCCATTCATTGGATAAAATTTCAATCCCTTTTATTTCATTTGCTATTTCCCCATTCATCCATGCCATGTCAATTCATGTCCATATTTGGTGGGGGGGTTGAATAAAATGTAAATTATTCTTTCTTAGGGTTT
>BLBF01000062.1:7534906-7563425 GCA_015471245.1 Laticauda colubrina | reverse complement strand
GATAGCACAAGCGTATCTGTTATTTTTACTGTATGTTAATAAACATAAAAGCTTAGCTCACTCATTTATCTGTGTGCCTATCTGACTAACGCTGCACATTCTGTTTAGCTTGTCTTCCTAACCCTGGTTGGGGAACCCAGGCTTAACACTTTGCATCCGTTGGGCAGTGTGACAGGGCCTTTAAGACAGTTATTAATAAAGGTTATCTTTGCTTAAGACACTTGGTCCATTTTTTTACCTTCGTGAAGTGTTGGTGAAAACTTTTAACAAATGGTTATGCCTTTGCATGCTTGTGGGATAGGTAAGGATAGTTGTGGGATGGGTAAGGATAGTTGTGGGATGGGTAAGGATAGTTGTGGGATGGGTAAGGATAGTTGTGGGATGGGTAAGGATAGTTGTGGGATGAGTAAGGATAGTTGTGGGATAGGTAAGGATAGCTGTGGGATAGGTAAGGATAGTTGTGGGATTGATAAACCTCCAGTGCAACCATAGTGGGACTGTATGGTCCACCCTGCCAGCTGCCACACATATGGCCCTTTTTTTATCAATAACAATTTATTCATTGATCAACACATTTAAAAATAAACAAAACTCTTTATTAATGCCCTATTCATTGTAGGGCCACTCAACATACATGGCACAATCTCATCAGTGTGATGAGACAGGCTGAAGGAAGCATCCATTAAGCATCTACCATCCTGTCTTGCCACTCCACTGCTCCAGCTGGGGAGTTGCACCAGTGTTTCAGGAGGTTGTGCTGCTTCTTTCCTTCACGTGAAGCTCTGTTGGGGCCTTGTACATCCACAGTGTCTATCAGGTTTCGTCCTTGCCTCCATTCACCAGGCTCCATGTCCCCATTGACTTGTTGACGGTCCACAAGCCTGTTCTGCAACACTGGGTAGCGGGTGCGCATGAAATTGTGCAGGATGCAGCAAGCTTCCATGATGCTCCTCATGGTCTGTGGGCGATGCTGCATGGTGATGAGAAGTACCTGGAACCTGTTGGCCAGGATGCCAAAGGCGTTCTCCACCACCCATCTTGCCCTGGACAGCCTGTAGTTGAAGATCCTCTCTACATGGGTGAGGTATCTGGAACTGTAGGGCTTCATGAGGTAGGTTCTGACGGAGAAGGCGTCATCACCCACAGTGAAGTTGGGCACATCTTGTGTGTCATTGGGTAGGGGGTCTGGATCTGGAAAACCCATGATGAGGTTGCGTTCCAGTCCATCTTTGAGGTGACTGGCATTGTATACCTGGCTATCCGAAGCTGACCCGTTGCCTGAAGCATCGATGTACATGAACTTGTAGTCAGCATCAACCATGGCAAAGAGGATGATACTGAAGAAGCTCTTGTAGTTGTGATAAGAGGACCCTGAGTTGGCTGGAGCTTTGCAGGCCACGTGCTTCCCATCTATGGCTCCAACGGTATGGGGAAAGTTCAATCTCTGCTACCACTCTTCTGCAAGTTTCCTCCAGCCTTCTTCAGTGGTGGGGCACTGGAGGAGCTCCTCCACGTATTCTTCGATGATGGCCTGCAGCACTTCTCTGACCACTTTTCTGATGCTGCTGTGTGGCACCCTCCAGGCATAATGCATGTTTCTGTATGTGGTTCCAGAGGCCAGGTGCCACAAGGTGCAGAGTCAGTGCCACCTTCAGTCCAGGGTCCAGGTTGGGACAGAAGTTGGTGCTCGGCTTGGTCAACCTGGGTCTCAGACGCTCAACAAGTTCATCAAACATGGCTGGTGGCATCCTCATGAAATGCTGGAATGCACGAGTGTCTTCATTCCTCAGCTCCACCATCAGCTTGTCATACAGTCCAAACTCAACTCTTCTCCCAATCCATCGTCGGACCCACACAGCTCTTGGACATCTTCTTCTCCTTGCGTAGAAAAGGTGAAACAGTCTATACAGGGCTTGGTTCTGGTGTTGAATGATCGCAGCTACCATAAGGAGTGTGTGATGATCCATGGTGGAGATCAATGGATGATGTGGAAGAACAAGACCAAGGGTGAAGAGGTCTGTACACCATGGCTGCTGGACTCATACTGAGATCCAGGTGATTTCCTCCCCCTTTTTATAGGAAATATCGGTTTTCTGGTAGGTGTCCTTCCACATACTCTAGGCATCCTCCAAACATCCTAAATATCCAAGATACATCCCACATACAAACGTTTTGTCTATTTTAATGCTTTATATACGAGACGCATCCACTTACATCCTTTCTATTTCTGTGCTACTAACGCTGTGTGGACGTTCCGTGTACCTTTCATTTCCTCCCTCTTTCCATTTTCAGCTGGAGCGGATGTGAGTTGCGAGGATTCCCAGAGGATGCCGAGAGGATACAGCGGATGTGTAATGGATGACAATGGATATAGAACATTTGTTGCCCATATGTGTCGCGGATGTACATCGTACGCAGTGGAAAATTAATCCGCTCAAAAAGTTTTGTGCAGCTCAAAACTTTTTGAGCGGATGAAACAGCAGTAGATGGATGTTTGACGGATGGAGCGTATGAAAGACGTACGCAGTGAGTACACAATGGATGCATCGCCTTTTCCAACAGATGACAAGCTTTTTTGTCCATTTTACATCCTCTTTTCATCTGTTGGTGAAGTGGGACATGGGCTTTAGTATAGCTGAAGGAATGGGTGAATTTAACAAACAAGAGAATGTTAGTTTTAGAAGGCCACAACTTACAGAGGGGGTGGCATGCTTTTTTATGGGATATCGGGAAAACCACCCAGAAATACTTTCACAAACATTTAATTAGGGATTCATTACTGACCAACTGGAAGAAAATAAGGAAAAAACATTATTTAAAGATACGAATCTGGATTTCAACAACAGAAGCGATGATCCACCCAAATAATTTGGATATTGTTAAGATGATTAAATACAGTGACTTTTTGAATGTGCAAGGAAATTTGAAACTGTGCAAGACCTTCAAGACCAGGGAGTACAAATTGATAGATGGGCAAATCTTCAAGTTCAAAGTAGATACAAACAGGATAAGAAAGAATTTGGAATCAATAATAAACTTCAGCAACTAGAAAAAATTCTATTAGGCCCAGATAAAAAAAAATATAACAAAATTTTAATATTACTAACTACAGGCAGAATTAGAGGAAGAAATTGTCAGAGGGAATATGATAGCCTGGAGTAGGAATATAGGACGTGGTATCACCTTAGTAGAATGGGATGTCTGAAGTAGAAACAACAAAATCACAAAATCGGCAGCCAACAAGGAAAATGCCTATAAGATGTTTTACAGATGGCACCTTCCCCCTTAGAGATTTACGAAAATGGGCCCCAAGATGAGTCAGAATTGCTGAATTGATGTGTGTTTTCTTCTGGTATATGGTGTGTCCTAGTGTGCCATCTGTTTTTTTGTAGATTAGTACAACTGGGAATGGTAGTTGTTTGTTTGTTTCCGTTTCCATGGTGAATTTGATTTTGAGGTGTATGCTGCTTAGGTGTGTTAGGAAATTGAACAGCACACACCATATACCAGAAGAAAACACACACCAACTTCTACCTCAACGCCCAAACCCACCACCACCCAGCACAGATAAACTCCATGGCTAAAACACTAATTGCCAGAACCAAATGCCTGGCAGACAAGACACACATAAAGACTGAACTATGCACCCTGACTAAAGTATTGACAGCCAACAGCTTCCACAAAAGCAAAATCACAGGCCTGATCCACAAAAACACACTGAGACATAATGGAGACCTAGAAGATCAACAGACCTATGGAACAGCTGTCCTGCCCTACATAAGAGGTACTGCAGACAAAATCAGTAAGATACTACACAAGCATCACATCAAGACTGCCTTCAAAACAGACAGAAAAATAGCAGCCATCCTTAAAAACCCCAAAGATAAAACTGACCTGGAAAACCAAGGCAATTATGAAGTTCCCTATGCATCATGCCCTGCCACATACATTGGACAGACCAATACAAGAATAAGTACCCGCATATATGAACACAAAAATGCAGAAAAAAAGCTGGAACACACTTCCTCACTAGTCCAACACATGGAAGCCACAGGTCATAGCATCGACTTCAAGGGCACCAAAACCCTAGCCACTATAGAAAACCCCAGCTACAGAATTATCAGAGAAGCCATAGAGATTGAAAAAAGACCTGAAAGCATGAATAGAAGAGATGATTTCACCAGACTGTCAATTATCTGGAAGCCTGCACTCTCAAACAGAAAAATCTCCACACCAGAAGCCAGGCAAACACCTGGGCACAAACAGATCCTCCTGATACCTCCAGCTCAAACACACCCCAACCAGGCACCCAGATGAAACCTAGCTTCCTAATAAATGATAGCCGTCTGTTTACTCGGAGCCAAGCTGTACTAAAAGCCTCCAATACAGGAACACAATGTGGCCAGCAATTCATAAATGAAAATTATTTTGTTACACTGCTGTTACATATTGATACTTAAATATCAATAAGTACAGCAGTGTAACAGAAAAAAAAATTAAATTTCTTTGTGTTGGCTTATTTCTAATTTTGTTAATTATATCAACATGTTTAGAATTATCAACCTTCTGTATTTAATTCATTCATAGCAATGTCATTCTCCACCTAATTTCTACCTCTTATCTCTATCCATTTCTGCACATTGTAATTTTTTAATTTCATTTTCATCTATGTGGATCTCTTCATTTTTCCAGTGTTGTGCAAACTTAATTCAAGCTGCTGTTAACATGTGTAACATTCAATATATATTGTACTCCCTTTATTTATGTGCGTAGCAACAAAAATATTTCTGGCTTTAAAATTTAAATCTATATGTTGCTTTACCAATTTTGCTAACCTTGACACTGCATCCTCTTGAATATCTACACTAGCTATTACTGAATTCTGAATTCATATATTCCAGTTTTTTTAACTGAGGAATACATTTCAGAAAAAGAATTCAGTATTGATCTGTGAATGTGCCTATCAATTCCATTCTTAATCCAACTTCTTAGATGATTTTGTACTATTATCTTTTTTTTTTTGTACTATATATACCCTCCATAAGGCTGTAAAAAGCTTCAATATATTTTTAAGCTGCCTTCTAAAAAGGTTAGGCAACCAAACATGACTTCCCCTGGTTTCTCTCTCTCAGCCCCATGGATATAAAGGGACTGTTGGTCCAGGTAAGTAGTCTTGATTAGGAAAGTCCTTGGCTAGGACTCCCTTGGTTTGTTAATAGCATTTCCATTTTAAGTGTTTCTTTTTCAATTAATGAATTGTAATTATGAAAATACCAGCCATTGTTTTATATACACAGTGCAACATCTTTTTTATAGACTGTCATTTTCAAATCCACTTTCAGTTCTGTCTCAGTCTTGTCTGGTGAAACTTGTTCCTCTTTCATAACATCTTTTAAACACTAAGTAGCAATAGTGTCAGGGACTCTTAAAAGTTACTGAATATTACTGATGTCCATTCCTCATCCAGCCTTCTCCGTAGCTCCTCGTAGCTTCCCAATCCTCGCCCAATCTTCCTCGTAGCTGTCCGGGCCTTGCCTTGCCCTCCCTGTAACTCCTCGTAGCTTCCTGGGCCTAGCCCTGCCCTCTCCAGAGCTCCCCAGGCCTTGGAAACTAGCAAAGAACAGAAAACCCCATGTTGTAACTGGTCATAAGTGTGTACGTGTGGCTGTTAAAACACCAAAAACAGACCAAGTAGCTCTGTGGAGGTCAGTTATAAATCAAAACACTTGCTAAGCAACTGGTCATTAAGCAAGAACCTGGTCATTAAGCAAGGACCACTTACATTTGGTTTGCCAGTCACATGTCTACCTGCCCAAGCCTCAGACTACCCTCTCCAGGGCTCCCCAGGCCTTGGAAACTGGCAAAAAACACTTGCAAAGCAACTGGCCATTAAGCAAGGACCTGGTCATTAAGCGAGTACCACTTACATTTGGTTTTCCAGTCATATGGCCACTTGACCACGTCCACCCAAGTCAAATGACCACCTAGCCATGCTCAGTCAGCAAGCCACTCACACTTCAGTCATATGACCACCAAGCTACACTCTCAAATTAGGCCACCGCTATAGAACCGGTTGTTAAGAAATTTGAATCCCACCCCTGGCTAATTATACAAAACCAAGAAGTGAATTATTCTTTCTACCACTAAAGAGCCTGTCACATAGGCCGACGGATGCAAAACGTATGTAAAAAGGACACAGCAGATGAGAAAATGTTCCATCCGTTGTTATCCACTCTCAAAAGTGCCCCAAATTTGCATAAACAGAGCGAACAACAACGGAAAGGAATGGATGTGGGGAGGATGTAGTGGGGATGTAAAGTGGATGCTCCACGGAAGCCTAGCAGATGGAAGTGGATGGAAGCGGATGGCAGATCCTCAGGGGTTCTAGGGGAGCACAGCGAAGCGGACGCGCAACAGAAGGAATGGATGCAGATCAGATGCTGAGCGGATGAAGTGGATGCATCACGGAAGCCTAGCGGATGCCTAGCGGATACAAAGCGTTCACTGCGCATGCGGGGAGGATGCATTGCATCAGCCCCGCAGATATAAAGTGATGCAGCTTGCAAGCAGGTCACCATTCAGAGGAAAGACCTGCTGCCAGACACAGCTCCAGCCCACAACCATGGGGAAGAAGAGGAAGCCTGTGCCATCTGCTGCCAGCCCTGGCAAGAAGGACAGAGCCACCCTCCCACCCCATGGCCCTGACTCTGCTTCTTCTGGGGCTTCTGCTGCTCGGCTGACTCTTCTGGTGCTGGGGCTTCTGCTGGCGCTGCTCCTGGTGCTGGTGCTTCTGCTGGTGCTTACTCTGCTGGTGCTGCTCCTGGTCTTGCTGGTGCTCCTGGTCCTGCTGGTCCTGCTGGCGCTGCTGGTGCTTACTCTGCTGCTGTTGCTGCTGTTGCTGCTGGTCCTGCTTTTGCTGCTACTGTTGTTGTTGCTGCTGCTGGTGGTGGTGGTGTGGAGGAGCAGCCCCTCGAACCTCGAAGCCCCTCTGATGAGGGCCCAGATGGCCCTGCCAGAGGGAGGAAGAGGAATACGTGAGAACGGGAGAGGAGGCAATACTCCATCAAAGAGGAACATGTGGATGAGGTGCTTGAATGGCTGAGGGAGAACGAGTACCTCTGGCGGAAGGGACACAGGCTCTATTGAGACACCAAAAGGAAGCAGGCTTCTTGGAGAGAGAAGGCGGAGACCCTGGGCTACACTTCAGAGGTCCTCCTCGGCTAGTGGAAGCACATGCACACCTGGTACGGGAAGCTGCACCTCAAGAAATCTGGACAGGCCACGGTCAAGCTGACGGACCGGGAGAACTACCTGATGGCCAAGTGCAGCTTCTTGGAGGGTGAGATCCGCCATCAAGGAGCAGCCCCTCTGACAACCCTCTCTCTCAGGCAGCCCACAGAGAGCCAGTCCTCTTCTGGCCAAGAGTCAGCTCCTGTGTCCAGGCAGGTATCTGTGGAGTGTCCCAGGATGGAGACCCCCCCGACAGCTGCACTCCCCATGTAGGAGTGCATGGAGGACCCCCTGATGCAGTGGGAGCAAGGAGAGGGCACTGCCACCAGAGACCAACCCACATCCACCCCCAGCTCCACCTCCACAGAAAGCAGGCAGAGAGCCAGACCGGAGGGCCAGAGCCACACTGTCCTGCTGGAGATCAGGGACACCATCAAAAGCAGCATAGATCTCCTCTCTCAGCTGGTACACACCAACATACCATCCTCAAACCAAAAGCCCTTCCTCACCTACGTCAACCAGACCCTCATGGACATGTCCGAATCACAGTACCAGGTGATAAAGGAGAGGACCACCGGTCTTCTGCACAACCCTCCAGGCCCAGCTTAACCTGCTCCGACCCAGTCCAGGTCTGCTCCTCCACCCCAGGTGATGTCACAGCCCTTCCAAGGCTTTCCACAGGCCCTCACCTGCCAAGGCTACGGCTACTAGGAGTTCCAGCAGCACAAGCAGCCCTTCCCAGTCCAGGCAAAGGTTCATCATACGCCACCGGTGCCACCGATGCCACTGATGCCACAGATGCCACCCACGCCTCACCTCGTTCACCTGCAGATCAGACAGCCTCACGACACTCCTTCCTCCACCCCACAGCCAAGCCCAGCCTCAGAACATCTGTCATCGGTCTTGGGACTGACACCCCATGTCCTGGAGGAAGGGGCTCTCAACATCACAGGACTGAGCCAGCTGTCTGAGAGCTTCCTCCACACACCATCCCCTGTTGTCCTCTCAGGGCCAGGCACCCCAATGGTGCCTCAGACCATCACTCCAGCAGCAGCCACCTCCATAACACCTGGACCCTTCACCCCTGAGACTATGGGCACGCCTCAGAGTGACTGAGAAGAGTGCCAGAGACTGGGTTGCTACCTGTTGACTTTATCTTTGCTTGGGACACTTTACTTGGGTCATTTTGCTTTTACAGTTTGTTATTAATAAAGATTATCTTTGCTTCACACACTTGCTTCATTTATTTTAGTCAATAAAGTCTTGGTGGAAACTTTTAGAAATGGTTTAAGCCTTTGCATGCTTGTGGGATGGGTAAGGATAGCAGTGGGATGGTCAGGGATACCTGTGGGATGGGTAATAGCTGTGTGATGGGCAGGGATACCTGTGGTATGGGTAATAGCTGTGTGATGGGCAGGGATACCTGTGGGATGGGCAGAGATACCTGTGGGATGGGCAGGGATACCTGTGGGATGGGAAATAGCTGTGGGATAGATAAACCTCCACCCTCCCAGGTGCCACACCTATGGCCCTTTATTATCAATAACAATGTAATCATTCATCAACACATTTCAACATAAACACAACTCTTTATTAAATGCCCTGTTCATTGTAGGGCCACTCAACATACATGGCACAATCTCATCCGTGTGATGAGACAGGCTGAAGAAGCATCTATTAAGCATCTACCATCCTGTCTTGCCACTCCCCTGCTCCAGCTGGGGAGTTGCACCATTGTCTCAGGAGGTTGCGCTGCTTCTTCCCGTGAAGCTCTGTTGGGGCCTTGCACATCCACATTATCTATCAGGTTTCACCCTTGCCTCCATTCACCAGGCTCCATGTCCCCATTTCCTTGTTGGAGGTTCACGAGGCTGTTCTGCAACACTGGGTAGCGGGTGCGCATTAGATTGTGCAGGATGCAGCAAGCTTCCACGATCCTCCTCATGGTCTGTGGGCGATGCTGCATGGTGGTGAGAAGTACCTGGAACCTGTTGGCCAGGATGCCAAAGGTGTTCTCCACCACCTGCCTTGCCCTGGACAGCCTGTAGTTGAAGATCCTCTCTTCACGGATGAGGCATCTGGAAGTGTAGGGCTTCATGAAGTAGGTTCTGAGGGAGAAGGCGTCATCCCCCACGATGAAGTAGGGCACATTTTGTGTGTCGTTGGGCAGGGGGTCTGGATGGAAAGCCCATGATGAGATTGTGTTCCAGCCCCTCCTTGAGGTGACTGACGTTGTATACCTGGGCATCTGAAGATGAGCCGTTGCCTGAAGCATCGATGTACATGAAGTTGTAGTCAGCATTGACCATGGCGAAGAGGACGATGCTGGAGAAGCCCTTGCAGTTATGATAAGTGGACCCTGACTTGGCTGGAGCTTTGCAGGCCACATGCTTCCCATCTAAGGCTCCAACGATGTGCGGGAATTTCCACTTCTGATACCACTGCTCTGCAACTTTCTTCCAGCCTTCTTCAGTGGAGGGGCACTGGAGGAGCTCCTCCAGGTATTCTTCGATGATGGCCTGCACCACTTCTCTGACCACAATGCTGATGGTGTTGTGTGGCACCCTGTACGTGGTCCCAGAGGCCAGGTGGCACAGAGTCAGTGCCACCTTGAGTCCAGAGTCCAGGCTGGGCCGGATGTTGGTGTTCTGCTTGGTCAGCCTGGGTGTCAGCTGCTGCACAACTTCATCAAACATGGCTGGCAGCATCCTCATGAAGTTCTGGAATGAATGAGGGTCTTCATTTCTCAGCTCCACCATTAGCTTGTTATACAGTCCATACTCTGCTCTTCTCATGATCCATCTTCGGACCCAGACACTTTTTGGATGCCTCCTTTTTTTCCGCCTAGAACAGGTGAATGAGCCTGTAAAGGGCTTTGCTCTGTTGTAGAATGATGGCGGCTACCAAAAGGAGTGTGTGACGATCCATAGTGGAGATGACTGGATGCTGTCGAAGAGCAAGAGCCAGATGAAGGCTGAAGAGGTCTGCACAGCAGGGCTGCTGGACTAAAAGTGAGATCCAGGTGATTTCCTCCCTCTTTTGGTAGGAAATATTGTTTTTCCGCTAGGTGTCTTTCCACATACTCCAGACATCCTCCAGACATCCTAAATATCTGAGATACATCCCATATATGAACGTTTTTTCCATTTTAATACTTTGTAGGTGAGCTGCATCCGTTTTCATCCTTTCTACGTCCGTGCTACTAATGCTGCGTGTCCATTCTGCGTCCGTTTCGCTTCCTCCCTGTGTCCATTTTCCGCTGGAGCGGATGCGAGTTGCGCGGATGTGCAGCGGATGCCTAGCGGATATAGTGGACGCGTAACGGATGACGACGGACATCTAACGGATTTTCCCTGTATGCGTAGCGGATGTATAACGGACGCGTTGGATACATTTTCCACTCAAAAAGTTTTGTGCAGCTCAAAACTTTTTGAGCGGATTAAATGTCAATAGACGGATGCTGGACGGATAGAGAGTATGAAAAAAGGACGCAGTTAGTACAGAACGGATGCATCGCGTTAACCAACGGATGGCAAGTGTTTCTCTCCGTTTTACATCCTCTTTCCATCCGTTGGTGCTGTGTGACAGGGGCTTAATATACATACATACATACATACATACATGCATACATACATATATACATACACATGCACACACATGCACACACATACACACGCACATGCACACATACACAAATATACAATCACATTGAATCTGGATGGAATTACTGAATGAATCATCACTAGGAAATATTTTAGGCCATTACAGTCAAAAAGTAATTGTGCCCTTACAATGAGATTATTTCTCACCCTTCTTCTCATTTCTGCATACAGCTGCATATGTAGATTTCAAAATTTGCCCACAATGGCTAAGTTTGATCTTAATTCTGACAAATATCTGAACAGCTGTGAAGCTTTTCCATTAGTCACGAATGCATTTGTCATGGATCAGAGATACATTGTTTTGGCAATGGAAATACACCATAAATCACATTGCAGTGTTTATCCTAGTTTGAATAAAAAATCCTTCAAGAATACAAACTTTTAAAATAATCATCTAAAATGGGAGTTTTAAAATGATTTTATATAGAGGCAAATGTCAAGAAAGGGCATAGGTATGTAAAAACTTGAATTTGTGAAAATAGCTGTTGTGCTGCAGATCTGGATGGAAACAAAAACACAGAACAGAAGCTATGTCACAGGATGGTAATGTAGAGAGATACATCTACAAGCTGGTCTGGGACACAGCCAATTTTACAATTAAAAAGCTCTTCCATCACTTGCTTCTCTGAGGCTTTGATAGTTCTCCAGGATAGTTCTGTTCAAATGAAGCAGGTGTTCAGAAGAGTAGAGTCTATAAAATATCACTATCATTGTTGTTGTTTTTTCAACATTGTTTACTTAGAGCATCTCTGCCTTCTGCTGCTGGCTTTTTGTGTGCCTCAGATGATGTATGGTGGGGTCTCACAATGACACAAGTACCATATGCTGTCATTATTCCCTGTTAAATGTCGTTTCTCCATACAGTATGATAAGGCTCCATGGAATAAAATAAAACAAAGTCTGAAGGTTATCCATGATAAGGACTCTAAAACGGAATCTAACCAATGTAATGTAAGATATAACTGTTAATGCATTTTTAAGAACATTGGTGATTTAGGATGTAGGGATTACGAAAAGGCACAGGAGGTGTGAACTCTCCCGGAAATATCTCCCCTAATATTTTTATATCTCCTTCTATAAACTATATTCTGCTTTTAGTCAGTTTACAAAATAAACATTGTAAACTGATTAAAGCAGAATATAGCTTAATTATACTTTTTAAAAATCCTGCCTTTATTATTTTTATAAGCAACTGAATAGGAAGAACATATCTAAAACTCCTTCCTTCACACGTTTTTCCCCACAACAACAATCCTGTGAGGTGGGTTGGGCTAATAAACAGTAACTGGCATCCATAGGGAGGAAGAGTGAAAAGAATGGCAGGATGGTTGGTGTGGCATTCGAAGCAAGATCCACTGTTTTCATATGCATGCAAAAAATTACCAATAACTTCATAGGAAAGCAATAATTTCTATCTCATATAACAAACAGCAACAGCATTTAGACTTATATACCATTTCAGAGTGTTTTATAGCCATCTCTAAGCAGTTTACAGATATTCAGCATATTGCCCCCACAATCTGGATCCTCATTTCACTATTCTTGGAAGGATAGAAGGCTGAATCAACCTTGATCTGGTAACAATTGAACTGATGGCAGTTGGCAGAATTAGTCTGCAATACTACATTCTAACTATTGCTCCATCAGGGCTCCTTCCACTGAAGCCAAAGTTATGTTAAATACTATAATAAATTAGAATCAAACCCATATTAATGAAATACTTATTAGAATGAATTTTGATTATTATAAATGCAATTCTTGGGTCTCATGAACAAAATAGAGCAGTGTTATATTTGAATAACAGTCCTTTTTCAAGAGATTAAAGATAGTTTTGAAAAACAACCAGCCTACAACTTGTATATCAGCCAAGAATCATGCAACCATTGGGTTAAGGAAACGTTCAATCTTTGATAAAAGCAGATACTTACATTGACAGATTCTTTGCCATTGTACTTCACTCGGATTCTGGGCTCTTGTATAACATCCAGATTGGACCCTGTAACAGTGAGAGGCGTGTGGCCACTGAAGGAAAGCAGAAGTCTTTATGTTAATGAGGCTAATATGTCAAGAGGAACTGGGGTCGAGCTCAGTGTCTATATTTCTTGTAAGTACAAATGTTGGTTGATCTCAATAAGACATTTTCTGCAGGTTCAATACACAATTGAGTGCATGAATATTCCATTGCTTTGACTCTATCTATAGTTGCCTCACACAGTAATGGTTCTTTTGGTTTCATCTGTTCCCTTAGTAGGTAGTTATTTTTCCCATTTAACATTTCTTAGAGATGTTAACAATGGATGCTAAGGAGATAAAAATGAGGCCAAATGAAAAAAAAATATGGAGATCATTTCTTTGCTTCAAACCTTCTAGCTCAACACAATACAAGAACACTCATTTGAAGTCATATTTTATTTCTAGCCTTTAAACATGGCACATATGTTGGGAAATGATAGTGAAATAATTGAACAGGGAAGAAACAAACAAAATCAGCTGATGTTAGCAAGGTTGCACACACAAACTATTTGACAATGATTTATTTCTATTATGTTAAATCTAGGGTGATCTTTCAACATACTTTTGATTTTAGCCTCTCTAATTCCTAAGGAAGATCTGAATGGCTACTTCAGCCCAGTATCTGCCTTGACTATTGCTTCTGACTAGGAGTTTCTCCTATGATTAATTGAATGTGCATTAAAATCTACCAGCCCTATCTAATCAATCTCCAGATTACTCTTTTCCCAGATATAAACTAGAGAAAATTAGGGTGGAAAGCAGCTGTTGTCAGTTAAATTATTTTTGTTCTGCCTTATGTGCATCTAAAATTTAGAGCATTATTGAGTACCTAATTAAATAGGAATGAGAAGTTACTAAACCATGTTAATTTGACTAGATATTCAGAATTGCAAGTTTAAAGGTTTAATATTCCAGTTTATTTTTTAAGATGTTCAGTTCCATTTTTTTCTTCAATAAGTTTTGAAGCTCACCACAATGCTTCTAAGAATTTCTAAAGCCAGTCTTGAATTTTCTGAGAATTCATTATTATCCATTTCTACTACAAACACTTCTATTTCTCAGATTTCTTGAGAATATAGAGTTCACACTCACATTTCATCTTTTGTATGCCATATTGTATACAAATCAGAAAAAACTAATAGCAGTGCAAAAACTGACCCAGTGTTTTAGAAAGTATTCAGTCAATAACTGTATTGTAGAGTACACTTCTGGGATATAGCTGTGCATCTTAGGTAATTTCATGCATGAACTTTTTTGTTCTCTTTTTGCATTGATTGCCACTGTTTTTGTTTTAACACTGACTGCAATGTTTTTTTAAAAAAGAAACCTTTAATGAGCAATTGTGCATTTCTTCAGCAGATGGAAGTGATCGTGTGGCTTTATTTGCTTTCCTAGAATCTTGTCACAGATTGCTATGGTTATAATTGCAGATGAATTAGTAACTCTGATTTTTTTAACTTAAGGAAAAGAGATGCTGTTATTACCCTGCAACAATGCATTGAGGCTTGTGGATAGGAGATTCATCTATTTCAGATACTTTGTTCTTTTGCAATAGATTGAAAAGGATGAAACATTTTCAAATAAGTTTTTACTTTTTTTTCGCTCAACAAATGCAAATTATGTGCTCATTTTACAAATATAATTCTTTAAATTGTCTAGACCTTTTGAACCTAGGAAATCAGGGGAATGGATATGCTATACTCCTCAAAGGTTCAGACCTTTATTCATAAATCTTCTGCAGTATATTTACACAGGTGGAATAAATCCTCTAGGAACTGTGAAGCTGGGTGCTGACAACTGAGAGGAAAGCAAATGAAGAGAATTATAAATTATACCTTTCTCTCTCTCACTGGAAACTTGGCTGTGCTAAGTCAAGACTCTGATTTCTTTTCGGTATTGAAGGACAGTCTTAAACCAGCATTTATAAAGACAGTGTTGATTATAAAGTCATCACCTATAGTGACATGGTTTCAAAATTTGAACAAAGCTTTTGTTGAATTTTTAAAATGGTAATCACTAAATATTTTTCCTGCTATACCTGTGAAATCTGTGCCATCAAAATTGTACTTGGATGTATTGTCCTTGCAGGGATGAAGAGCTTTCATTTGTTTAAAGATAATGATCAAATATTTCATTTTCTTTGACAAGAAAATGTCAGCTGATTTTTTCAGCTGATATTTTCAGCTGATTCTAGCTGGTAAATAATTTTTGCAGAATGGCTTTTGGGATGGCTCTAGATCACGGGTGTCAAACTCGATCATGTCACGGGCTGGATCTTGACATATCACAATGTTTTTTGCCTTTATGGAGATGGGGTGGGTGTAGCATGCTCATGACATATCTGGCCCACAGGCTGCCAGTTTGATAGGCCTGCTCTAGATCATTGAAGATATTTATAAAGAAAAAATCTTTAGATGTGCTTGGTAACAATCATGCCAATTATTTGAATTTCTGTTTTGTGAGAAATTAATGGGACCCTGCTTCAAGTGATTTGTTTCTTGATGTAATATCATAGGTAGCTTAGGTACCTGGCTATGCTCCATTCAGGCTCAATCCGATGAACTTTTGGGTCATCAATGTATTCAAACTGTAATGTGCTCTCTAGTTGGGCCCGGTCCACACTGACAGAAACATGCACTGGTCCAAGACCATGAGTAGAAGGTGCAGATACACACATAATCTCATTAATTGACCTCCTATAAGAAAGAAAACAATATTTAGTTAGAATATATATGAACAAAGAATACCACCACTTACTGGACACAATGGAATATTTTGAGATTCATTCTAAAACAGGTGAATGACAATCTTTGGGTGAGATATGCTTTTTTAATAGATGTACTCTGGTAGTTATTTGATAGTCATGACCCTCAGAAGCATGATATTCATGTATTATCAGCTGAAGTCATTTTTACTTCTGCAGACAGTAAGCATGCCTCATTTAAAAGTTTGGACTGTAATTAAATCATGATTAAAAATTCTGATGCTGCAGTTCTTATTTTTGGAAACATGTGGCAAGACCCTGACTTTGCAACCTCAGAATTCACATCTGCTGAAGTGTAAGTATACTGCCAAAATTTTGTTTTCTGAAAAAAAACTGGACTGAATAAATTCCATAATATGTATTAATTTCATTTATTTATATTACAAATGTGTATGCCATCTAGCCATAAATGATTTTGCATGGCTTACAATTAAGGATGTACAAAATTTCAAATTTGGAATGGACATTCCAAAATAATACTGTAAAGCTTCATTTTGACTCCATGCCCCTGTACTGTTCTGGTAGTGATTTATTGCATCTGTGTGGTCTTGAGGAAAAACAGAACACTATCTTTCTGAAAGCAACATTTTGCACTTCCATCTCTACTTCTCATATAAATATAAGTGTATTCATCGATGACTTGGGTTGGGACAGTGACTGGTCCAAAGTTACCAGTTGGCTTTCATGTGTAAAACAGGATTTGAACTCAGAGTCTCCTAATTTCCAGAAGGCAAAGAGGCAATGGAACTTAGAAAATTTGATCTATAAGAAGATGGTTAAAATGGCTCTTCCTCGACAGTTCCCAGAGTATATCTATAGTTATATAGATTATAGTTATATAGTTATAGTTATATAACTATATCTACATAGTTATATAGATAACTATAAAGAAAACTACTCAAAATTAGATCCATGTGTCATTTTTGGTTGTTGGGGCTGACATCGTGGACTTGCTTTCTATTTTTCCTTCTAGACAAGAGAAATGCTCCTCTACATAATAACCGGGGGGAGGGGGGGGAGATCTGCCACATCAACAGAATCCTGTTCCATTTAGAAGATCTCATCAATCATATAAGAATGTGTGCATATTCATACAGGAAAGACAAAGTTTGGATTATGTTGTATGTTTATGTGCAAACATAAGAAAGGAAGGAGGGAGAATGGATTACATGTCTCTTACATCAATTATTTACCTTCCTAGTCAAAATCATTGTCAGAACTGCTTAATCCCTAAAGGAAAAAAAATATCAGGAAGCCTTGTGTTTTTTCCACTATGTATGTGCTCAGCAGGAGGTAGAGGGAGGAAGAGGGGGAATGCAAGAAAGGATAACAAAATGGAAGAAAAAAATGAAGTTACTCCAATTTGAGCCTTCATCCCCTTTTCTTGACTCCTACTTCTGGACATAATAATGGTGGCAAAAACAACAATTATATGGTACACCTAGTTTTGCTTACAGATACATTCCTATACGAAGATGCATAGTCAAAGAATGGAACACTGGAGATCCTGGCCTTAAAAAAAACCTGTTATAACGATCAATAATTACAATAAGTTAAAATGTTGTATGTTTTTTTTCTGTTCAGGTTTCAGGCCAGGTACTACAGAAATCTGCATCCTGATCTTCAATATCCTCACAAAATTTATAGTCTTCTGATGTATCATTGGAGCATACCTTTGTAAAGTATCTGATGAGTGTAATAATCATGCAAACCTTAGGGATATAGTAAGATTTTGTTTTCTCCCCAGTGTTTTGTGTGGCACTATATTTGTTAAATACTTTACCATAAGCATAGTGAATTTTGTACTATACTTTTCCAAATAGTTAAATATTAAGTACAACATCTTGTGGTTATATGATGAGAATTGAAATTGATTTATTTTATTTAAGAAGAAAAAAAAATCCTTTAGGATGCATTTTTTTTTAAATCACTCTGTTTCTCTGCCCAAAAGAGCAAAAGGGAGTTCTTGGTATGAAAAAAAAAATCATAAATTTGTTTCAAATGATGGGTTTTAAAGAGTAAGGAATAATAAATAAATGATAACATGATGGAAGAAAATGGGCATTGTAAAATTTTAAAAAGGGAAAGGAAGTAGGTTATACATTGTCAAATCTCTGTGCAATCAGGCCATAATAACAGACAATTTAGGAGAACTGGAATCCAATCAATGGCCTAATGTGAGAATAGGCATTTTAACATGCCATAGATCAGACTTCAGAGGAATCTGCTTAGTCCTTGTGTAAGATCCAAAACGACACATCACTGCTGGCAAAGAGTTAGTTCAAGCTCCCTGTGATCAGTTAATTAGCTTTCTGCACTATTACCATGTCGTCATGGTGAATTTCTCCACTCCTCCGATCAGAGGCAGGAAAATAAAAAGAAGCTGTAATTACAGTGAATCTCATTAGAAACTGCTTCATCTAATCAGTCTCCTGCACATCATGAATACATGCCAAGTTCACCTATAAACCATGCAGTTCATGGAAGGAAGGAAGAAAGAAGACCATGTTGTGACCTTGTATGGAAAAGCAGAGATAAACAGCATATTGCTAGATTCTGAGAAATGTTGTTTATTAGATTTTACAGACAAATAAACGATATAGTGAATTAGAAAGAGTTCTTAAATGTAACCATACATTTAATGGAATGATTATGTTGCATTAAATGTAGAAGTTATCATTTATTTTTTCAAAATTTTTCCTTAGCTGCCAATTGGAAAAAAGAAAAAATGCTTAGGTTGATTTATAAATTCTAATTTATTAATTATAATGGTGGCATATGCCACCAAGAAGGAATAATGAAGATCAATAATCTATGACTTAGGTGCCCACAAGACTATACCTGAATGACAAACTATGAAGAATATGAAAGGACACTCGGTATTTAGTAAGTGATCAAGTGGGCTGGTCTTGTCTGGCTTGGATGTCTGAGGAAGGTATGAGGATTGTTGTGGGGGGCATTGATCTATGGCAGGGCTGGGAGCTTGTTGGTTTTTTGGAAAAGTCCAAGCAATGTCCTGCTTCTGTGACACCATGCCTAGAGGATAAGGACTATCTTTTCGCATTAGTGATTCTGTGTCTGGAAGGGGAATGTGACCAGTTCCATAGCCTAAAGGAATCTGATGCAACTAATGAAACTAAGATGGCTTGATTGCAGAGACTTTGCAGCCCTTTGGAAGTTATGCCACTCTGCCTCCTAGAAAAGTAGCTAAATTTAGTATGGATGGTTGGGATGAAGATTGGGGAAGGATGGTTGGGAGGAAGATTGGGATTCGATCGTGGGGCACAGTGGTGAAGGAAGAGATGGAACTTAACCCATTTAATTTACCCCTTCCCCCCGAGTGGGAGATAGAAGAGGCAGTGATGGCTTGTCTTAGGTTAGCGAAGTTGCATGTTTCTTGCCCTATGTATGATGACTACAGAGAGAGAGGGAGAGGGCATAATAGGGTTTTGAAGGTGAGTGGGGAGGAGCTGGTTTCGAAGAGTGTGTGGTCAGAAGCACCCTTGCACTTATTTGCCATCTGAATGTGGAGGATTTGGTTTCGGCTTGTGAATGGGAACTTTGATGGTTGAAGGGAGGGAACAGGGAGTAGGGACCCTGTTCAAAATGACTCTAGTGACTTCTAGATCAGGAGGAATTAGTGGAACATCTGAAGTGTTGTTTTATTGTCTCCACTAGGTGAGCCAAATAATGAAAATTAATTCTATAGGATGTCTATAATCCTTTTTTAAAAAAAATGAGATTAACTATAATAGAAACTTGCAAGTTTGATTTTGCTGTATCTCCTTCTCTTCGTCTCCTCCTCCTCTTAAAGATCAATAAATTAGGGAGGTGTCTGTCCCAGCCACTTTTGAATATTATCTGTATATTATGAACTTATACAATCTGGAAAATTTCTGCCTTTCAGTTTCAGAGGACCCTGGAGGAAGCTGACGATCTGGACCACTATCTGAACCAGTCCACATTCAGTCTGGAATGTAGTACAGAGATGACTTTGGTCACACTGGTTAGTTACTTGTGGCAAGCCCTGGATGTATGTGGTGCTTCCATCCTGGCTCTTTTTGTCTCTTGGTGGCTTTTGCTATCATTGACATGGTATCCTGACCTGCCATTTTTTTAGGCACTTGAGTCTAGTTTAGTGGAATTTTTTTTGATTGTTTTATTATCAAATCTAGTTATTCATATTTTATATGTTGAGTTGTTTAATGTTGTATGAATAAGTTTACTTTTTATTGTTTGCTTTGTAGTACACTGCTCAAAATTACATTGTTGGGTGACATAATACTTGAATTAAAGACATATATGTATGTTTTTTTCTGATATTCAGCAACAGCAGAAAGATTACTAATAAAATATATCCAAATATGTTTTTATGCTAATTAATTATGTGATACCATTGTTTGTCATGTTGTCCAACAGCACTAATGAAAGCAGGTAATCAAGATGAGCTCTGCAAACATCAATGTTGCATCCCAGCATCAGCTGAAAGAGTTCCTGCATAACTAGGCTTAAAAAGTTATTTGAGAAGCAGATACCATAAAGAAAAAAAAACCTCCTCTGCAGATAAGAAATGAAAAACCTCCTGTAATGTAACTATGCACATTCCTTCTTATCTGTTCCAAAGGTATAAATGAACTCTGTCCTATTAGATAAGGAGATACTAAATCAGTTAAATCAAGTCTCCTCATTAACATGTCATTCCTTATCTTCCCTTTTCAATCCAGGCATAAAGTAGATGCTGGGATGTTTTATCTCTTCAGATACTGAAGAAAGCAGCACCAATATGAAAAGTCTCTGTAATTCAGCCTTGGAAATATTAGTTATACTGCAGGCAAATTATACAAAAGCAGTAGCAAGTGGCATGCAAATCCTTCACTTCTTTCATCTGATTAATTTGCATCAAGTCCAGGGTGGAGGGAACAGCTGAAAAGCTTTCCATTTATTTCCTGAAACAGGTCCTTAAATTTCCTATTTCTTTACAAGAGGAAATGTCCAAGCATCCTGTTATTTTAAACCACAATAATAATTTTGCTTCTTGAATTTTTATGTTTCTTTTTATTTACTTATATTTTGTCAAACAAAAATGAAAACATGAATAATATAAAAATAAAGTGACCCTAGTGACTTTTTTATGTTACATTTTATTTTTATCAGGAAACTAAATGTATGCACAGAATTTCTACATGGTCTTCAGACTCTTGGCACTAGAGGTGGTATTCAGCAGTTTCTGACCAGTTCTGGAGAACTAGTAGTGGAAATTTTGAGTAGTTTGGAGAACTGGCAAATACCACCTCTGACTAGAGATTTTCCTTCCTCTGCCAAGCCAACCAAGCCACATGACAGAACTGGCAGTAAAAAATTTTTGAATCCCACCACTGCCTCGCACCCATATTGTGGTATATGTGGACAAAGGATGGGTTTGTATCATGAACAAGGCCACAGTCTTACCTGCTTTGGTCCCTATGCAGTTGATTCTGCTGTTTCCGTCTGAGTCTAATTTAGGAGCATAGAAACCAGTTTGACACTGACACTAACTGGCAGGGACTCTTCAGGTTTTCTAATGGAAATATTTCCCATCGCACTTGCCAGAGGTGAAACTTGGAACTATCTGTATTATAAACTCATCTAACTAATTTCATAAAGACATTTGCATCATATATCTTTGGACTATTGCCATGGATATTACAAAAAATATTAATTTAGGATTGGTTTTTTAATGATTCATTTTGTCACTTTATGCTTATTAAACATACTTATTTGGGATTTTATGCTTTCTTAAAATCCCTAATTCAATTATATTATATAAAGCTTCTTGCCCAACAGGTTATTTATTCATTATAGCTTCAGAAGAAATCTCAAACCATAATTTTTATTATAATAACAAATACAATAAAGTAATTATGATAGTACATACTATGATGTATGTTATGCTATATTATAGTATATTATGCTGTTTTAATATTTTTGTTACACATATATAGCTTGATATTTTGAAGTGAAGTGGGGTATATTAATATTACATTGAAGCCTTTGATTTACACACTTATTTCAAAGTGTGAATAATCCAAATGTCTTGAAAGGAAGGTGAGATTCATGTATTGACACTACACACTTGTTTTAATTTCCAATCTGTATTGGAGAGCGTATTCCACTACATCTTTGAGCATCCACATAAATGAGAATCCAGGTTTTAGAACTTGTGAGAATTTTCATGGACAGTAAAGACCCTTCACTAGAGATGATTGACCTCTATCTACATGTGAAGAATGGCATAAAAGAGCTGTCACCTGGTTATAAGCATCCTAAAGGAGAATTTCTTCTTGAGGTAAATGTTGAATTATTACTTAGAAATTTGAGTGAAATCAATTTGTATGCATATTAAGATATTAGTGGAAGATGATTTTTTTTATTTCCATGACTCTGTATTGAACATTGGTTAAATTAATTCAAGCAATTAAGCCCATAAATCTTTATAAAACCTGTACAGAATTTGGCATTCTGAATTATATCAAGGATATAAAACCATACTCATACATTGCCCTATAATTTCCATAATAAAGTTGAAGGATTCAGTACAAAAATAATTGTAATGATTTTACATTATCGCAAAACTTCAGTCATAAAAATTGAACATTAAGAAATTTCAATCATTACACTTAACAAAAAACATGCTTTCTGTAGATTTTAGTTCTGCATTTAACACAATTCTTCCACATAGACTAATGTCTAAACTTCTAGACCTTGGACTTTCTTATACAATCTGCCTTTGGATTATGGATTTTCTGTCTAACTGCTCACAGAGGGTCAGATTTGGTAATCATACCTCTTCAGCCCTTATCCTTAACACTGGTATACCACAGGGTTGTGTGTTGTCCCTTACTCCATACTCTATGTGCATGACTGCATTCCTACTCATGCTAGTAACACTATTACTAAATTTGCAGATGATACAACAGTGGCGGGACTCATCTCTGAGGGGTATGAGTCTGCCTACCAAGATGAGGTGGACCAGTTGCTTTCGTGGTGTGGAGACAATAATTTGGTCCTCAACACCAATAAGACCAAGGAGCTTATAGTGGACTATAGAAGGAACAGATCAGACATCCAGCCCTTGCTTATCAATGGAGACTGAATGTGAGACTGAGAACAAGTGACCAATTTTAAGTTTCTGGGTTTTACCATAAAAGACGACCTGACTTGGGGTGTTCACATTGCAGCACTGGTCAAAAGGCCCCAGCAGAGATTATACTACCTGAGACTTCTCAGAAAACAACAACTGAATGAAAAACTTCTGGTGAACTGCTACCGCTGCACCATAGAGAGTATCTTAACTTACTGCACTGGTTTGCCAATTGCACAATGGCAGATAGGACAGCACTCTAGGGAGTTAATGTCATTGTCCAGAAGATCATTAGTTGCTCTCTCCTCTCTTTGGAAGAGCTTTATAGCTCCCACTGCCTTAAGAAAGTTCAAAATATTCTCAAAACATTCCCATCTCATCCTGGGCACTCTTTTTTGAACTATTACCATCTGGCAGATTGTACAGGATAATAAAAACAAGAACAAATAGGCTGTAAAACAGCTTCTATCCCAGGACAGTAACTCTGTTGAATTCTACTTTTACTATTGCAATATTAATGCAATATCAGGGATTTTCTATTCAATGTATAGAATGTGAAGGGTGTGTGTTCATGTTTATTTTCATAGTCATAATTACACTGAAGATGGTATTTAATTTCAAAATGGGGGACTTCCAGATGCTTGTCGTCAGAGTCAGAGCAGAATCCACGATCATGCGTGGTTTCACTCTTAGCTCACTTGTTGGAGGGTCCCAATTGGGACCAGAACCATCCTGTAGGGCTGGTGAAGAAAGGGGGAATTGCTTGGAGGGTTGAGGGGAATCGCAACTCCCCTCCCTGACAAGAAAAAACACTTCCAAAGGCAAGTTGCAGCGATGGTCTAAAATGGCCACCATGAAGATGAGGACCAGTCCGGGAAACTAAGACTGTGCTGGAGCAGGGAAACAGTGAGCAGAGTGTGAACCAGGCAAAATACATGAATTTTAAGGTACCCTGGTATTAAGAAATAAAATGACTATTTTGGAGGAAAGCGTGTAGAGGCAGTGACCAGAGGGAGTGAGAAGGAATTTGGAATTTATAAAATTGGCTTGAATTATTGCAACAAATTAACTTAGAGGAGAAAATTCAGAGGAAAATATTTGAGCACAAAAGGCTTGGAAATTAAATTGGATTACTATTGGATCTTTGGCACTAAATAGGCATAAATAAATTGAATGTGTTGAAAAGAAATAGCTAATAATTGAAATTAGTGAACTTAATAAAAGTCTTATAATTAAAAAAAAGTAAGCAAAAGTAAAAGAAAGAGTGAATTGTGGAAAAAGAACCAAGAGTGCCACCTGATGGTACAGGAAAAATTTCATGACTCCTTGAAAAGGGTTTGGTCTTTCTAATAAATTGGACTTTGGAACTTAAAAGAAAATAAGAGAAACTCCATTATCATAAAATAAGAATCCTGAAAAGTGATAGCAGAGTACTATAAGGGGAAAGATACTTGAAAACATTGTTTTAGAACCACCTGGTGGCTTTGGGAAACAGTTGGAAAAGGACCTACTAAAAGACCTGGAAACAAAAATTTATGGACATTGATTGTTGAAAATAAATATAAAAGATGCTGGTTGAAATAACATACTAGACTTTTGGATTGGATGTATCTATCAAGGAAGAGGTAAAAAAGGGGGGGAAAAGAGCCAGATACAATGGGGGAATTATTTGTTGAAATAAGATTGGATTTGCAAGATATGAAGGAAATTATGAAGGTGAGACTGGAAATGTGCATTTCTACATGGTCTTCAGCCTCTTAGCACCAGAGCTGGTATTCAGCAGGTTCCCATATTATAGAAACTAGAAATGGTGACTCAGCTTGCAGAAGAACAAAGAGAAACAGAGGGGGAGGAATTAAATAAAGAGGAAACCAGCTTTAAAGATCAAGCGGAGCACCATTCATTTAAGCAGGGGGGGAAAGGAAATAAAATTTAAAAATTGTGGTTTGATGTGACAACCAAAGGGGAAATGGTTTGGAGGGGAAAAAGAAAAAAACAGAAAAGGTACAAAAGAAAGATTCAGAAAAGGAGGGAGATAAAATAAATAATTGGAATGAGAAATGGAGGGGAATAATAATGGGAAAAAAGGGAATTAAGAGAAAGGACCAGGAAATAAAAAGAAACAGGAAGCAAACAAGAATGAAAAGAAATTACATTGCTAAGAGAGTGAGAGATAATGGATAAAAAAGGATAGGGAAGGAAATTCCGCAAGGTAATGTGTTGTGATATATCAGAATAAGTATTCAAAATAGATAAGATTGTAACTGATATTGTTTTTTCTTTTTCTCTCTTTTCCCCTCTTTTTTATTAAAGGATTATCGCTACATTAGATATGGAATGTAATGAAATAAATATGGAAATGGGAATTTATAATAAGAATATTATATATTAATTGATGATCAGTGATGTATAAAAATATGAGAATTATTATGGAAAGATTAATATCAGTTGCTATAACTAATTGACTAGATTAAAACTTTTGTAATGTATAGATGATTTATAAGGTGACAGACAAAATGTTATGAGGAATCTGATATAAAATATGTGTATATCTGATTTGTAGTAAATAGGGAAATATTGTTATTAATGAAGGTAGTAATTAACAACCAAAGGGGACACGTTTTAGAATTAATATAATAAGGATTGATAAAATTGCAGATGTGACAGATAAAGGCAATATGGGACATGAATATAGAAATGAGATAAGAATTTTAGATGATATTGTATAATAAGATATGAGAATATCCTAAGAAAAATGAAATAAGTTATAATATGAACTGAGACTGGATAAAAGAAACCTAATGAATTTAATATCAATAAGGAATAATGTGATATGAAATTGAATAAGTAAGATGAATAGTAACTATGGTCATGTTTGGGTTGAGATGTGAAACCTGGAACCATACTGCTTGCCAAATGAGAACTTTTATTTAAAAAATAAAAAAAGGAGAGGAAATTGAATAATGAAATTACTAGGTATGTTTAAATGATATGGTGACTGCCACTAGGAGAGATTTCTGAAATGTTGAAAAATTAAGCAATGAAGGATTATAATTTAATGCAAATATGTGTATCAAGAGATATGGTTTGCTTTATTAATTTTGCTTGTACTGAAATGTATGATGTATTGGTGCCACACTGTTAATATATTGATGTGCATGTGTAGATTGGAATAAAAACTTGATTAAAAAAAAAGAAAGTTCAAAACATTCTCAAAGATCCATCTCATCCTGGACACCTTTTTTTTTTTTAACTATTACCATCTAGCAGATGGTACAGGATAATAAAAACAAGGACAAATAGGCTGGAAAACAGCTTCTATCTCAGGACAGTAATTCTACTGTACAGTGCAATATTAATGCAATATCAGCGGTTTTCTATTCAATGTATAGAATGTGAAGGATGTGTGTTTGTTTTTATTTCCATAGTCATAATGTACACTGAAGATGGTATGTAATTTCATTGTACAAGGTGCAATGACAATAAACTAAACTGAACTAAACATTGACTTCTTTGAATCTCTGATATCAATCTACTGATATATGCTATACAGGTCTAATTAAATTTATTATTATTTTATGTAACTGACTACACAGCAGAAGCATATTTTGTTCATAGATATTTAATTATCACCACTATTCAAATACACAAAATTAGAATATATAAATTTATGGTACTGCAAGTTTAAATAGACATGACAAAAATGCAGTATTGCTTTTTTGGTAAGAAGTAACAAAAATGATATATTTTTATCACTTTAAAAATAAAAAACCCTGTAGCATAGATTTGTGAATTCTAAAAGAAAAGTAAGGCTTCATTCTTAATTTCTGTCACTCAACCTCTTTCCCATCATACTGGGAAGCAGGCACACCTGCTGCTTTCATAGTTAGAATAACAATAAGAGAATGGAAAGAGATGTCTGCTTCTCCCCCCCCCCCCCTTTTTTTTTTTTTTTCCTCCCTCACTCTCTTTTAATTTTTTGCTGAGAAAAAATGGGCTGGAGAACATGTAAAGGGATTTGAGCAACATAATTTGTTTGAGATTTGGGATAGAAGCAGTATTTTGATATACAAAAGGAAAGCAATAAATAAAAGTAATCAGCATAAACTCAATTCACTGTCATGCAGCATTCATCAAAATCAGTAAGAGCATAGTTTAAGGTGATTTATTAGAGGTTAAGCATTTAAAGTTGGTGTGGCTTTAACATTGCCTGAGGAAGTTCAGTGAAGTTTGTTTAGAACATATATTCACATAAACTCAACCTCCCCTCCCCTATCTTACCCATAAAACTCGCAGGTCTGATTACCCAACAATACCGACACACTGCTGCCAGCTCCCAGAAAATGGCCAGTAATGGTCACCATAGTCCCTCCTGACTCTGGTCCACGGCTGGGACTCAAATAACCCACAGCAGGATTCTTGGGAAGGAAGACAAAACAAAATAAAACAAGTTCAATTGTTTTGCTGGGATGTTATTCCAGGTGACTGTACAGCAAGACAAGAGGGACCTTTAAGGTAAAGGCTTGAAATAGACAAATATATAACCTAAGCAGTAGTTAATTGATTACTTTTTCATTATGGTACTGACCAGATTGTACAACTAAACAAGTTGCAGATAGTTGCTGCTTCAAGTAAAATGAACTATAAAATGGTAAAATTCTAACATCATCTAGATGAGCAAGGCATGTTACATTTTTACAGACAATACAACAAATTTTTGTCACATTCAGGAAAACTGAATTCTACTGGTTTGCCAATAAAAGATGTGCTATATATAAAATACTTTATAATTGTCTGGGTAGTTCATTAAGCAGGGAGTTATAAAACAGGCCTTTGTATCTTTGTAAAATATACCATATCAGAACAGGAGCTACAGATTACATGGTCCTTCTCCAAAAGGTCTAATCTTAGTTCATATAGTGAAGGGCTTTTGCTCCAACTTTCTGTTTGGATTGCAGTATTTTTGATAGAAACTACCAACATTGCCATTTAACTGGCTGTGAAGTTTGGCAGGTTTAATCCAACACAACTGGAGGACATACAGTTGGTGTGAGAATATGCAGACAATCCTTGTGCTTTCATTTTATTTTAATTCTTGGATATATAATGTTTACATGAAGCATTCTATTTTCTAGAAACAAATATCAGTGATGTGACAGAACACAACTTCCACCAGCTGTCTACTAACAATTGAAAATAAATTGTACTGCAGAGTAACAATGACATCATCAAAATTTGAAAATCTCAGAAGGAAATGCAACATACTGATCATATTTTCATCTATGCTACAAACCCATAGATGAAGATCAGAAAGGGAAAGAAATATAGTATAAGAATGGCTAGTCAACAGGATAGTTTCTGGAAACTTGGTCTGAGCTATCTAGTTCTAGATCTTGGTTACTTAGAAGAACAAGTGAAAATAATTAGTACAAAATATACTAAATGTACAGTGAGCATGTTAGGAATATTTAAATGGAACTAGACAGTCCATGCCCTATTGGGTCATCATTTCAGAGACATTTCCTTACCTAAGCAGAGAAACAAAATGATTGTGGCTGAGCAAAAAAATGAGTGAGGGAGTGACTTCCAACTTCCTTCCATCTTCCCCATTAAATGTCTTTGTGGCTGACAGGGAACATCAGAAATCTTCCTTCCTTCCTTCCTTCCTTCCTTCCTTCCTTCCTTCCTTCCTTCCTTCCTTCCTTCCTTCCTTCCTTCCTTCCTTCCTTC
>BLBF01000062.1:7483475-7533782 GCA_015471245.1 Laticauda colubrina | reverse complement strand
TCCATCCATCCATCCATCCATCCATCCATCCATCCATCCATCCATCCATTATGTTTATTATTATAGATGGTTGTAGAATTTTTTATGTATTTGTTTTTAATTTTTATAAGTAATTAAAGTTTTCAGTTATATTATGGTACTTTCTACTTTCTAGCAATGATCCAGCTGCATCCTCTAGACATCTCCACTTTGATGGTGTAGCTATGCAATGAATATAACTTTTTTGTATTCAGATCACTGCATTTTTAGATTTCATACAAGTTGCTATGTCTCATTTAGTGATGAAAGAAATCAGTACACTGTTTTTGAACAGGCTTATTTTATTTTTTACAAAATATACCTCAACATCAAGGAATTTAAAAATCTTAGGAAAAAAATTGGAATGATCACACAAAGATTTTCTACCATTATGAGACATTTTATATTGAATTCTGAATTTTATTTTCTACAATGATGTTTTGATAATATTGCTGTAATCTAAGGAGATTTTAAATGATTCGTTAAACAACTTTGAAAGATTTTGCACTTAGAACTTTGCCATTTGCATGTTCATTTATCAAGGAGGAAAAAGAAACATTTACAGAATTTATTTTTCTAAGGTTTTATTGTCTTTCACCTAACTTAGGTTTGTGATTCACCTGCCAAATATGGAAACAGACCAAGCGATGACAATTGTTATGCCAGAGATTTATTATCAAATGATCAGACTAAATAAGAAGACAGCAGCCAAAATTGCTGGTGATAAAATAATAGAATATATAAGATGAATGACTATGTCTACTACAATGATATGGAACCTCTCATTGAGCATTTTAGCTTCAGTTACAAGCCATACTCTCTCTGATTTCAGACATGAAATATAGAAAAAAGGTTTTGTACATCTTTCCTGAGATTAATGCTCCACAATATGAGTGTGCACGTAATTTGCAAATGAATGTAATTGTGTCACTTTAAAGTGTTTATATATTTCTTAATTAAAGTATAGAAACTATAAAGTATAATAGTATATTATGTAGAAACTAACATATCATAAATATAAATTCACTTATCAATGATAATTGCAATCAATATTTCATAGGCATTTCAGGTGAGTGCTCCTTTGTGCACAAGAGACTCTGATGTTAGACTCTCTGTCTAATCTGTCTCCAGTTAGACCTGATCCAAAGCAGGTCAGTAGCAAGGCCAGGAAAGGCCTGCCTGTTGCCCTAGACACAAGGTGCCTCCCTCAAAAATTCTTTCCAAAGCAGCAAGCTTGGGTTTGACTCAGCCTGGAGTTTTATGGTATCTAAATTTATTAATTTGGGGGAACTTAATTTTGTATGTGTTTACTTAAGTTGCAAGGACAGGCTTCCAGGAACAAGAAAGCTCTTTTTTGCAGGTGTTGGCCTTGTATCTAGAAAGGGAGAGATGTGGGAATATCCATGCCACTCTCCCAGGATCCCTTTCCATGACCCCTTTCACCAATCTTACAATGCTTGAAAATGGTCTAGCAGCTGCAAAACATTCCAATGAAATCAGTCTGCCATTAGGTTATAAGGGCAATGTTAAGGTGAAACTTAGGAATCTTCTCAGATGCAAAAGTGTTTCAGCAGTATTAACATTAATAAAATCTGTGGTTAACAAAAAAAAAAGTTAAAACAAACAAGCAAAGTCCAAGCAACAAAAAGAAACTTAATGTGTATTGCTTTTTCAACTCATAATATGAGTTGAAAATATAAAAATGGCACCGAGTACCCACCAGCCAAGGTATATTGATTGATTGAATGAATGTTTGGAAACAGCTTTAAAAATCAGTTAGAAACCAGTGAGCATAGAAACAGAATGTCTTGTGATGTAAAAGTTTGCTGCATATAGAGACAGCTCTGATGTTGCTTGTCAAACTAAAATTTGCAGTCTACATGTGCAGTATCTCATTCCACCAGTCTTCTGGTGAGTCTATCTAATAGCCAGACAGAAGCCTTTATTGCTTTTCTAGAAAGCAAATATCCCTGACCCTTGCCACCCTTGCCATTATTTAATATAATATTAAATGGATTGAATTAATCCCCTTCTCCTTTTAATATATACATCTTCAACAAAGTTTCACTTGCAAGCAAATCCTTTTATCTGCTAACCCAGATTCATTTTGCCCATTCATTACTGCCTGCCTTTTTTATGCTTTCTTCTGTCTATATTAGGCCAATTTTTGCTAAGGGAAAATGTAGTTATGGTATCATTGATAAATGTATCCTTGCTAAAGATCCTTGCTTAAAATGGAGTGTTCGCTCAAACCCATCAGTGATCACATTTATTTACCAAATAATATAAATATGTTATGCTTATAGCATCATAGAGTTGAAAGGTTTAACCTTCATATTAACATACCTTAATATGTCATTGAAATTCAATCCCCTGTGCAATGCAGGATTCAGTACAGCATCCCCAGCAGATGACTATCCAGTTTTCTGTTTGAAAACCTCTAGTGAAGGGGGTAAAACTACTCCATGTAGTAACTATTCTCCTTTCTGAACAAACTTATTTAAGTTAAATTTGTCCTAATATCTAATCTGTCTCTACATCCTTGAGGTTTGTTTTATTAGTTTCTGTTATATGTTTGAATATTTGAATAGTTCATTTTGATTGGTCCGCCTGACAGCGGGAATTTTAAAGAGCCGTCATTGGGCGTGAGCCGCGAGCAGCCACTATAAAAGACTATAGAGCAGTCACAGAGAGAAAAATAAAAGAGTTGAAGTATCACTGGGTCTCGAGTCATTCATTCCCACAACAGAACACTGGTGATGAAGGTGGGATACTTAACAAAGGAGACCATTGAGCATGTGGCCAGAGAACTAGATGAGATGGCCGGCAACAATGCGCCACCTGCACCATTCAACCCAGAGATGGAAGACTGGGAGCCTTACATCAACTGGTTCCTGATGTTCTTAGAAGGGAACGATCTACAAGAAATCTCCGATCAAAGAAAGAGAGCCGTTTTCCTAACCCACTGTGGACCCACAGTATTCAAGATGGCCAAGGCATTGGCAAAACCCCGGGATGTGAAGCAAATGGCGTGGCCAGACTTAGACAGACTATTGAGAGCCCATTATGCGCCAGCCATCTCAAGCCACATCCGGAGACACGAATTCTACAAGTGAGACCAAAAGGAAGGTGAGAGCATAGGGGATTTTGTGGCAGCTCTAAGGAACATTGGAGGAGCATGCAAATTTCTCAACATGGACGAGGCCATGAGGGACCGTATGGTCCTCGGACTAAGAGACCTCACCTTACAGAGCCAACTACTGACCAGACCCAACATAACAGTAACCGAGGCCATCGCTGAAGCCACTGCAGCTGAAGCAATGCAAAGATCAGCAGCCCAAATGCGACAGATGAATAGGGCAACCCCGGAAACTCCAAGAAAACCTAGCCAAGACCAAGATAAGAAGCTCAAGGGCACTCAAAAAACCACCACCACAACACACCATGAGGACATCGAATCCATATCTGAAACCGATGAAGAAGACGAAGAGATACATAGACTCCAGTCGAAAAAAAAAAAAGACGGGAGTGAAGAGAAAGGAAGTCAGACTTCCGCTGTGCTGGGTGCGGAGGCGACCACCCACGTTCTGAGTGCTGTTTCCTAGATGCTGTCTGCATTGTGAAAGACGGGGACACATCACTAGGGTCTGCTGAAACAGAAATAACTACAGCCCTAGAAGAAGAGGAAGTACCCCCCCCAGAGTGAGAGAGAGGCAGATAGGGAGCCGTGGGAGCTGAAAAAACAGGAACAAGCATTTCAACGAAGCCAATAGAAAAGAGGAAACACACCAGACAATAATTATTGGACACTTGAGCTCAACAAACGCGAATAAGGTGCATGTACAAGTCACCAATAAGGTGCATGTACAAGTCACCAACCTTGCGAGATGGAGGTGGATTCCGGTTCGTATCTATCCATGATATCATGGAACACCCTAAAGAGTCTGATACCAGATATGGAAAGGAAGGAATTAGAAAGACAAAAACTTACACGAAAAGACTACCAAGGGAACAGGATCCCCATAGTCGGACTTGGACATTTCCAAGTTAACTTCAAAAAATATAAGAAAGTCCTTCCACTGACCATAGTAGACCAGGATTGCCCCAGCCTACTAGGACTCAAATGGTTTGCACCACTAGGAATTGGAGTGACCGGGATCAACAATGTCACTGAGATGGACTGGGAAGAGAACCTGATGAGAGAATTCCAGGATGTCTTCAATACAGAACTAGGCAAGTACCGAGGGGCCCCGATCTCATTTAATTTGAACCCAAATGTAGCCCCAATTAGGCTGAAGGCAAGACGAGTCCCCTTCATGTTAAAATCAAAAATCGATGAACAATTGGATAAACTCATCGCACAGGGGGTATTAGAGCCAATAGACCACGCAAGGTAGGAAACTCCAATTGTGATCCCTATTAAACCAGATGGGTCCATGTGTGCATCTGCAGAGACTATAAGGCCACCCTCAACCATACGCTACAACAAAGTGCATACCCATCCCGGTGGTACAACACCTTTTACATTCGTTGGAGGGAGATAAAATTTTTGCGAAGCTCGACCTTGCACAAGCATACCAACAATTGCCAGTTGACCCAGAAACAGCAGAAGCACAAACAATTGTGACTCACAGGGGGGCATTCAAATGCAAAAGACTACAATTTGGAGTTAGCATGGCCCCAGGGATATTCCAAAGTTTGATGGAGCGCCTATTACAAGGAATCAAGGGGGTGATACCATATTTCAATGACATATTGGTAGCCGCCAAGGACAAAAAACAACTCGGAGGCCACCTGAGGGAAGTCTTACAAAGATTTAAAGAGACAGGACTCAAAATGAAAGGAGAGAAGTGCCAACTAGCCACAGATAAGGTTGAGTTCCTGGGATACCTCACAGATAAAGAAGGAATCCACCCCACGGAAAAGAAAATCAGAGCAATCAAAGAAGCTCCCAGACCCAAAAATAAAACAGAGTTACAAGACGTTTTGGGACTTATTAACTTTTACAGTGTCTTTTTGCCACAGAAGGCAACGACAGCAGAACCGTTACACAGACTGCTGGATAAAAAAGCTACCTGGGCCTGGGGGTGATGAGAAGAAACTGCATTCCAGGGAATCAAAGACTTACTCACATCAGACTCTGTACTCATCCAATACAGCGAAACCCTACCACTAACATTGACCTGCGATGTGTCACTGTTCGGTGTCAGGGCCATACTCAGCTACATATTACCCGATGGAAGAGAAGCACCGATCACATTCTACTCCAAAACCCTATCAAAAGTCCTGTTTTATCCTTTCTTTAAAAAAAAAAGGGGGGGGGGAGGAAACCCCATGTCTTCTGAGACTTTGCCTGCTATTCAGGAGTTTTCCAAGAATACAGAAGTGCAATTCTGCAATTACCCTGCTGATTCTTCCAAAACTGTAGGCATAATTCATGTGGCCTAGGAGACTTTAGCTCATTTAGCTTAGCTAGAATTCTCTCACTTGCTCAATGTTTATCTTGAGCTCCTGTTCATACACACACATCTGCCTCCAGTGATACAATGAGTGTCAAGCAACTGTTCCTTTACTTTCTGAGATAAATACTTACAAAAATACTTTTCCCTTGCCCACAATTATAATCATTAATAGCTTTTTGATACTTGATTTTTTAAATACAGTATAAATCACCAACATCGCACAGGGGTGGAATGCACATGTTGTTGCTTTGCATACTTTTGAAATGAAACAGGAAGAGTGTCTGCCAACAGTTTGACAGGTGAATGGTTATAAACACCAAACAGATAATGTGAATATGTTTAGTAGCACTAAAGGAGGACTCTCTACTGCACACTATTATTGTTTAGTAATATTTACCATTATTACAGTATGTTTTCATTCTAGTAATGAGACAACAGGTGCAATTCAATTTATCTATTACTTCCTTTACAAACTTTGGACAGTTGGCAATTGCTAATAGTACTGTAGTTAACACAAAATCAGTGAAGCCAAATAAGCCTTGTTCAGGCCAAAATAGAGATGAAGGTAAGCCCCAGGTGTGACTTTCAACAATATGAATAAAAAGCTTCATAATTAAATAACAGAAGAGTACAATGATTGCTTCAGGAATGGAAAACCACAGAAAGAAGCTCTAGATTAAACATACTAATAGAAACTCTATTGAATTAGCATCAATTTGTTGTTTAAATGGAAAATACTTTCACATTAAGGAAAGATGGATTATAAAAAGAAAATAGAACAGTGGGTGGGAGGAAAAAGGAGGAACAGAGTTTGTTTTTTACTTCCCAAATAAAATTATTCCATAGTGTTCTAATATATAGATAATATAATGAAAGGTGGCAGTTCCATAGATTAATTTCAGCTAATTAAGTTCCATAGTAATAAAAGTTTACATTATTTCTTCCAGATTGAAAATGAAGGATAACACAGATGATCTCAAAAATGTTGCACTGTCGAGTATATCTTAGAAAAAAAAAATCACAGTTAAAGCCACAGATTGTCAAAGAAATTACCTAAAGTATTTAGTGCTAAAAACACTTTCTTCCACATGAGAATGTGTCATGATTTTATGAGCCAAGATTTTTTTTTAAAAAAAGTCTAGTCAAAAAATGTAAGAGAGGTATATCAGTATAGGGCCGTGGTCCATGAACTAGTTCAGCCAGTGCAAGCAAAATTTAAAGACAAATAAACGTAGCCATTTGGAAATAATTATGCCATAACTCAGAATTAGAAAAAAAATCCCTCACATAACATTGGTTCCAATTACTATTATTTGAATAGAATAGCTTCATTTTCACACAATGACTTAATGTCAAAAAGGGAAGAGGGGAGGAACTCATAAGATCTGGGCAATTTATTTTATTTTCTCATTTATTCATTACGATTAATGGATTTGATTTATATTTTATTTTTCTTCCTAGGGACCTGGCCTTGAGGTAAGGCATCTGCAGTTATTTATCCTTGGATAATTTTTTAATTATGATTACTGAAAAAGAGTTGAAGATAAGTAAAGTGACTTAAAGAGGTAAACCATATTATTATATCGGACATATAAAATGCCACATTGGACATACTCTAATTTGAACATATTAATAAATAGCATTTTAACTACTCTTGACCTTGTCGCCCTTTCTTTATTTGGTAGAAAGAAAAATGACTATTTTATACAGTACTTTGTCTATGTTTATCAGTCAAATAACAAGAATGGCTTGTAAGGTACTTACCACAAATGTGTAATGTTGTGCAGACTTGGCGACAAATTCTGATTTGCATTCTCCAATACAGAGAAGTGCAGGACCAGAGCTAATATCAGGCTCAGCTTGCCCCATTTCACACACAATTCTGAAAATGTAAAATCCATAGTGAGTTTTATAATAAGAAAAAAATGCTATTATATATATGCACATTGTTCATCCCATAATAGTATGGCTGATGGCCTTGTCTGATGAATGAGCTAATTTTGAAGACTTTTTTTTGCTGTGCGGTAATTTAACAGAAGAGAAAGTCAGAATTAGACATAATTATTGCAAGCTGTAAAGTTGAGTGCAAAGCAAAGCACAAATGGCAAACACATTATACTATTGAAAAGAAAGTGTGAAGTCCTTGAAGTAATGGATGAGGTCAATAATGGGAACAGCTTTCATTGTAGGTCAGAGTTTAATCAGCAGCAGGCACACAAACTCTAATACGATATGATAGATTTGTCACATTTGCCCACATTAGAATGTTCTAATAGTGATGAGAGAATGCGTTAAATTGACATAAAGCAATAATGTTTTGAGATAAACAGTGAATATGACATATTTGAAGAGAAAGAAAAGGTAATACATGAGTTTTCAAACAAGTAACTGTGGTGTGAACATAAATGAATGGTTGTCCTCTCAGCTTCTCTTTACATCTTCAGTAAATACAAAAAAAATGGGACTTTGGCCATCTGCATTAGCATCTATGCTTGAATGGCACACAAATATACATATAGCTTCCTCCAAAATTTGCAGGTATGAGTGTTGATCCTTAATGTGTTCAATTGTACATGTAGTGTGTCTGGATTTGTAGTTTTATATTGCCTAATAAGCTTGAAGCAACAGACATTCAGGATCGGTCACAAAAATTCTACAAACTGAAGAGAAACATGGAAAGTGAATGTGTATTTCTGTTTTCTATGGGTTTTCTTGCTATTGTGTTTTTTTGTTTCTGATTATGGTTAATTCAGTGTGCTGTATGTCAACATGAGGCTTATGCTTTCAGACTCAAGGGGAAAAAAAGAGGAATTCCAACCCAGAGGGCATTCTAAATATATAATTATATTTAAATATAAGAAGAGATAATATAAATCCATTTGATTTAACAGATTGTAACTATTGTTCATGATACAACTATTCACTTCAGTTCTTATTGGACAAAATGCCAAACAAAATTTACATAGCCATCAACAATTGATCAATTGTCTCTTTGTCATATAATCTTAATCTCTCTTTTAAAGCACCCAATTTCATTTTGAATGAAATGAAATCCCAAAAAATTAAATAGATAAAAATTAAAATGCATACTTTTGATTTCTACACAAGACAATTCAGGTATTCATGTTAGAATTATCCTTATTGCTTTCTACTATAGTAGAAAGTAGATACAACCATCTTTACCTTTATTGCTTTCTACTATGGATAGTCCTGAATGTAAACTAGTCATTTCGCAACTGTTTGAAAGTTACAATGGCACAGACAAAAATGACTTAAAATTGGTCTTTGTACAGCATCCCCGTGGTCACTTGATAAAAATTGGATGGCAGCAGGCTTGGCAGTTGGCATGTATGTATAATGGTTGCAACATTCTGGGGTCATAACTGCAATATACAACCTTGCTGGTCTACTCCTAATAGGCAATATCGATTGGGTGGGGATGGGATGGGGTGGTAGCCAGATTCTGTTAATGACTGCATGAATTATTAACAACTGCAATGATTCACTTTAAAATAATGGCAAGAATGATTATAAAATTGGCCATGACTCACTTAATAATTTCTGTTGTCTTGCTTAGCAACAGAAATTCTGATCCCAGTTGTAATCATAAGTCTTATTCACTTAAAGTGTATATAAAGTTTATACTCAGTTTTGTGTGCTTAACAGCATTATTCTGAAGAAATCTATTCTATTTTAACCTTGGAAAAGAAAGCATAATAACATGCATTGTGTCAGACACAGACAAGAATAAGACTTCCAGGGAAGAAATTGTGAACTGAGCAGAGCTCTGCCAAAAGTGGAGCTGACAATCACTGCAAAAAAATAAAATAAAATAAAATAAAAAACAGCTGGTAAGTGGACCAATTCTTTGAATCTGTATCTGAATGAGCACTTGAAATAACCCACAAGTGTTCCATAAAATTACTTTTTTGGAAAATATTGCAAGACAGCAATGTTTAGGGCTTGGTGAGATGAAGGAATAGTCAACTTTTTGCTCAATCCGTGGTTGATGCCTTCAAAAGGACATTGGCTTCATGTACTTCTTTTTCAATCAATTTTGTGAATCTCTTGTTAACAGGTTTTCAGCTATCAGGAACTTTTGGATTGACACATTTTGCCCTGGGTGAGTTTTTGCACAACTTTACAGTTTGCATTGAGCCTAGGGGTGTGTGTGTGTGTGATGTAATCAACCACAGTGAAATGGTAGGAGAGAACCATTCCAAGAAGGGAGTTGAGACAGAAAGCAATGCAGCCTGGAGATGAATTGGAGAAAGAAGACTTAGGATAGCCACTCCCTAGACTCTCTCAGGATAGAAAGGTTAAGGAGAGTACTAAATGTTTAGTCTGCCAAGATTCTGAACTTTGGTTGGCTTGATCTATGTCTTTCTTGGCCTGGCCTAATAATTTCAATCCTGAGAGGGGAAAAGTGTTTTAAATACAGATTTAAACTTTAGTAATATTTTGAATTAACAGCAAGAAGGTAATATGATCTTAGAAAATTACAAGCAGACTAAAAATAGTTTTGAAATAGGATTTTGGAATTCATTATAAGAATCCTTCCAATAGGAAAATGTTTTTGTTTTCAATTCTGTTAAGAAAATGATTATATTCAGTGGCACAATTATTGAATTAGCAAATCCTCTATTACCCTAGATTCAATTAATTTGCCCCTAGAGATTGAAATTCATTCAGGCTAAATAGGTATTCTCTAGCCATGTTTTTTTCATTAATTTTAAACTTTAAAACTTTAGTCCTATTCTTTTCTCTTTTTCTTGAGTAGTTTTGTTTTTTATTTGGTGCCTGCTAATATTTTGCCGTACTCATTAAATAGCTGGTAAAGTGATTTATTTTCTTTGTGCCCTCCTTTGTTTTCTTTTTGTTTTGAACATATCCAGACTTTTATTACAAATAAGATTTTCTTACTATTAGCATATTTTGCCAACTTGAGTTCATTTTGAGTATTAGACTTTCTAATACTATTTCTAAAATTCCTGATTATTTTTTCTTGTTTCCATTTCCTATTTGTATCCTTGTATCAGATGTCCATTAAACTTTTTTTCACAATCATACTGGGCTTCCTCTGCTAGTTTTTCCCCATTATTGAAATTGTTTGCACTTTTAGTGTATACTTTTGAAGGAGTTTTCTCCAATCTGAGGTTTTCCCCCCCAACAATTTATCATACTATGGATAGCATCTCTTTCATTTTCTGAAGACACAATGACATAGCAATCTTACTGAACCTGAGTGCTTCCCAGTAACTCTTTTCAACTCCTAAATCTCTTTTTAAAGGTCTCTATAACAATAGTTTTTCATTCTTTGCTATCTTTGAATAAAAACATCAATTGATTAGTATAAAAGTAAAGATGGCACGTTAATTCCTATGGATCATCTAATCTGAGATAGAAACACTAATTCATACCAGGCAAGAACTACAGGTAAACCTGTTAGGAAATTGTGCTTTTGGAAGAGTCTAGGGGTCTGATTACTTTCTTAAGTGGCTCTTTACCAATATTAACCTAATTGCCATTGATAGATAGCAAGGACAAAGTACAGTCAATCAATATTGTCTCAGAATCCAACCTGCTCACAAAATCCTTATAAGAGGCCTTTTATCTGGATTCAACTTGAAAACGCAGCTGATCCTTGCTATTATCTGCCCAGGATAAATGTTCTAATGAAGTTAAGAATCTTCTGAAAGCTTGAGAGTACTAATTAGAGTTGTGATTATAAAATCAGGTTTTCTAGTGTCATCAAAAGAGGATAATTTTAATAATCCCCCTTCTAAAAATAAAATGGCATATAAAGTATAATGGCTAAGCAGTCTATTCTTACTCTAGCTTATGATGGAATTAGTGCACAGCCCCAAGCTATTACAGTAATAATATTACTTTTCTCTTCTATAGAATCTTTTATACAAGGATCAAAAGATACTTGATAAGCGCTAGGACCTCCATACTACTTGAGGAAGATCAACAGATAAATATAGCTTTTCTGCTTTTTGAGAGGAGACAACCAAGGTGGTTGCAATTTTGTGATTTGCCTAAAATGAATTAGGAACAAATGATTGATTAACAATGATATTAATGTGTTTAATATTTGATTGAAAATATGAGAATATATACAATGTAATTGTAGTTGAAGACTATGAAATGGAAGCACAAAACAATTTGTAAACCAACCGACACACTGTATGTGTGTGTGTGTATATATATATATATATATGGAAGATGGCTTGATGTTTTTATTTTTTGCTTGTCTATGTTTGTCTTAAAAACAATATTTTTTAAAAAAAAATGAATTAGGAACAGAATCTCTGACAATCTATATGTATGCACTGCTTTCTCAAGCCAGAATCCCTTTGGGTCTCCACCCACTTCACTTACTTTCTCAGGTGGAAGGCAATTGAAAAAAAAAATATAGGATTTTTTATTTCCATGATCTTACTACTAGCTCTCCTATAATTATTACCATTTAGCAATGATATTTTCTTTAATATAGAATTGTTACATCATGAAATCTAGCTGCAGCAGACTAAAACTGATATGAATTATTAGAAAAGACATGACTAAATTAGAGTGCAAATGGGTAAATCATATTTTAATACTCCTTATAAATAGAACATTGACATAACTGATGACAGTAAAAGACTAGGATTTTCTCCCAGGGATGGAATTGTGCTTGGTTGGGCATGATCATGTATAAACATTCAAAAACAAGTCTTCCAACTACAATTCTGAAGATGTGGAGTTAGGATTTTTTACTGGTGTGGCTGCTCTTAAATCTGTTGATTCCAATAGGTGACCTGAGATTTAAGCAGTTGAGATCTCTTGAGCTTCTGAAAACTACCAGAAAAAAAAAAAAAAAAACCTTTTAGAGTTAGGGCCTCTGATCCAGCCCCACTGGAACTGAGCAATCAATTTTATATTCCCCCCCTCCCCCAGGAGAAAGCATGCAGTTATCTGGAGGAGGGATATCATCAAGGAAAAAAAAAATAGACCAGACTTCCCCAAGGGAAAAAAAAAGTGTGTGTTAGTGTGTGTGGCATGGTGAAGAAAATGATACACTTCTCAGTGGAATGGAATCAGAAATTTATTGAGTGAACAATCTATAAATGGAGATGTGCAATCTTCTTGGAGCAAAGATCAACAATGTGACTGAGAAGCTTACTAAATTAATCACAGACTATTATTTCTTTCTTCTCTTTCATGAAGGGAAGAATGATCTAACAGAGAGCCTTGATGCCTTTGGACGATGCCAAGAAAACAAGATAGGAAAGACCGCCTGGAAAGAGATTCTAATATAAGAAAACAGAGGGGGAAGCAATGCAGAGGACTTTCCTCTGATGGAAAGAAAAGGACAGTCCACTGTCTAATATGCCATCTAGTGAAAAAACTCCAGAAGCACTAGCATACATGGAATGAGAGGATGTCATAGCTGTCAACCAAGTACAGCAGTTGTAGCAGCACAATCAAATCTCTGTCCCTTTGTATATGCATGCAGTTTAAGGAATAGGGCTACAGTGGGTCTGCAGTAAGCATCACCATGTGTCCTTTGACCTTGGCCTTGCCATAGATATATGTTGTGATGTAAAAGGAAAGGTGGATTGCTATACTATACCATACATGGACTATTTTTTAAAACTTTCTAGCAGTACTCCTTTGTCTTTTATTCATCTTTTATCCTGTGGAACTGTTAGGATTGCATTTCAGAAAGTGCCATAAATAAACAAGTATAGCAGGGACCTCTTTGCTTATGAGTTGTTGCCGGAGCAGCATTAAGCTGCTACAGAAGACACAATTATTCTATGGAGAACTCTGCCATGCCAGTCTGTGATGGCTATTATAAATAGCTTTTAGCAGATTTAACATTGACCATAAGAACTATCTCTGTTGGCCTTTTAGAAATACAAAGGCAGAGCTTCTCTCTATTTACTGAAAGCACTTTCACTGGCACTGTTTCACTCCACATTAATTCCAAAGTTTCTCACAAATCAATCTTAAGCTGACCTTCAGTTATCTTTTCTTCTGCTGGAGTTGAATGTAGTGAACAGGCAAGAGAACCCCATGAACTCATAAGTTCTTCCTGCAACTGACTAATAGGCATGTTCAAAACAGAACTCAAGCAGTGCCTAGCCCTTTGAACATCAAAAACCTCACACTCTCACCCCACACAGTCTAAAAAGAATTGAATTGCTAGAACACATTCATAGTTTTGGTACATGTTACAATTTCAAAAACAATAAATAATTGTTGCAGAGAGATCATGTTATATCGAATCATAGGATAATAGGGCTGGATAACTTAGGAGGTTCTACAAGTAGTTCTCAAGTTGTGACTAGTTGCTTAGTGACCATTTGAAGTTACGACAAACAACCCCCTCACCAAAGATACTTATGATCCAGTTCTGGAATTCTGAAGGGTTCCCCCCCCCCAGTCACAGTCACGACTGGCCCACATTTATAGCTGTTTGCAGCATACTGTGCCATGAGAATCAATTTATGTTTTTTGCCGAAAACCAGTGTTTACTTCCAGTTTTCAGCAAAATAGGTTCACTAATAAACATGGCATTTACTTATTGACCATATTTGTTTAACAACCACAGGCTCCATTAGGGTCATATGTTGAGGACTACCTATATTCAACCCTCTTTTGTTTTATGTAACAGCTTCTGCTAACTGTGGATACCCTCACAACTACTTACCAACCCTTCCTTCCTTGCACTCTCTGTGTTGCCATGATCCTTTGCTCACTGTTAATGCTAGTTTTTTGTACCTCCTGCCTTTTCCCCTGAATACTCTAAAACTAGGCAAGCAATAGAAGAGGAGCAGAATAGATGCTGCAAGCAATGACAGAAGCTGCTGCAAAATTTAAGAAGAGAAAATCACTCTGTTTCAATAACCATCATTGATGAACATAGAAAAGTTGCCTGCTGCAACTCAAGGTCCTATGACTGTCACCTGTCTGGAAAATGCCTGGCCTGTATTGAGCCATGCTATTAGCAATAGCAATTAGCACTTAGATTTATATACTACGTTACAGTGCTTTACAGTCCTCTCTTAAGTGGTTTACAGAGTCAGCATATTGCCTCCAACAATTTGGGTCTTCATTTTACCCACATTGGAAGGATGGAAGGCTGAGTCAACCATGAGCCTGATGAGATTTGAACTGCCAAATTGCAGTCAGACAGCAGTCAGCAGAAGTAGCCTGCAGTACTGCACTCTAACAACTATGCACCTCAGCTCATGTTGTTGCCCTTTGGTTAGGACTTCAACAGATTTTCTGCTATTCTGTCTGGTTTATGTAGCTGACACAGAGACAATTGCTATAACAGTATTATAAAAGTATAGATGGGCACGTAGAGGAAATATTTACTTAATGCTCAGAAAATGAAAATGTAGACAAAACAGCAAAAATGTGAAGAAGAAAAACGACCTCTGAGTAATTTTTTTCAGGTTCAAATTTCAGAACCCACCAGCAAGAAAGGAAAGAAAACCAATGAACCATCTCCTACAGTCATTTTAAGAAAGGAAACACACCTCTGAAAGGGTAGGATGGTTAGGATATTTTATCTCAGCATACAGATGATAAACTGAGAGCAATATTTTGAGGGCAGAAAAGAAAGGAAATAGCATTTCAAAAATAAAACCAATTTCTCTCTTGCTGCCAAGGCAAGTGTGTCTCTGTAAAAAGAAATAGAGAAGCAGCTCACTAAAAAAAATAACAATTGTATTTAGGCTGTGAATCCAGTATGTTTATACTAGATGCTTCTTTACCTTTAGTTCAGATTCTGTAGGAATTCAATTTTGCAGGAATTCATCTACAAAAATTAAGAAAAGATCAATCCTAATCTGGTGCTGCATAGGGTACCCAAATTCCTGAAATTTGCCCCAGTCAAATGTATGTTTTCTGTGACATTTCCCTCCTTTTTTCTACATCATGCAACTAATATAAAGGATTTTAATTCACAATTTTGCTACATACACATAGACTTTACGGTTCCCCAAGTCCTTCAATGCTTTCTGCTGTCAGAGACTAACCTGGCTATGCTCCTGCTAATGCTTTTAGTCAAAGAAAATGCAATGGCTCAACATAGTCTTTCTTTTCTGTCCTGCATGATCCTCCTTTCAATGCATTCACTCCCCCTTCCTCTGCCCCATCCTCCATGGAAACTCTGCAAAAACAAACAAAATAAGGGGCAAATACAGGGATACGTGTCCATGGGGAAGGGGTTATTTGCCTGTTCTTTGTTGCATACTGTTCTATATGTAAAGTGAGTGACTCCAAATCTGCAAACCTGATTGGTCAAATAAACTAAGCATTGGATTGGTTCACTAGGAACCAATCCAAAGAGCTGCTAAAAGGCGGCAAATTTAAGCAACTGCCATTGGCTACAAGCAGGCAAGCCAGCCTGTATAAAAGGCTGGCCTCAGCTTCAGCCAAGTGTTCCTATTTACTGACTAGTTAAAGAATAAAGTATTTGTTGCTGAAACCCGGTCTACCTCGTGTGTTTTCCGAACAAAACACTGGCGACGAAGGTGGGATCGTCCTGAACGGAAAAACCTACATGCGGTGATAAGAAGTCCAGATGACAACCAAGATGTCTGGAAACAACGCACTGCCCGCACCCTTCAATCCCAACGAAGAGGATTGGGATTCCTATGCTGATAGCTTCCAGATGTATTTGGAGAGTAATGAAATGGAAGACATTTCAGAGCAACGCAAGAGAGCTGTATTCCTGACGCACTGCGGGCCAACAGTTTTCAAGATGGCAAAGGCCCTTGCGAAGCCCCGAGATGTTAAACAACTAACGTGGACAGAATTGCAAAGAGTCCTCAAAGCACACTACGCTCCGATGGTGTCAAACTTAATAAAGCGACACGAATTTTACCACAGAGACCAGAGAGAGGGAGAGACCGTCGCCGATTTCATCGCTGCCCTTAGACAATTAAGGGGTGAGTGTGAATTTTTGAACATTGACGAAGCAATGAGGGATCACGTGGTGTTGGGCCTGAGAGACTCGACCACACAGAGTAAATTACTCAACAAGCCCAACATCACCATTACCGAAGCCATCGCGGAAGCCACAGCCGCTGAAGCCACGAAAAAATCTGCCATAGCCATGAAAAAGATGAACACACACAGCGAAGAAACACCAACCAAAGACAGAAAGCAGCCTACCACCACAACCCACTACGAAGAGTCGGGCGAAACAATTGAATCGAGCGAAGAAGACGACGAGGTCCACCGTTTGCTCACGAACAGAAAAGAGCGCGAAAGAAGAAATTGGCGGGAATGCGCTGGCTGCGGAGGAAACCATCCCCGAGCTGAATGCAGATTTCTCGATGCCATCTGCCGGCATTGCAAGAAACGAGGGCACATCGAGAAAGTCTGCAGGAACAAAAAATGCTACAGCCCAACGAGACGCAGAAATTCCCCAACACGAGCTGAGCCTAAATGAGCTGAGAGAAAGTGGCAACAAGAGAAGCGAGCCAATACACACCAAACTGTCATTAAAAGAGCGCTCAGACGGAAAGTGGGAAGAAAATTAAAGTCATTGTAAAAATCGAAGGAAAACACTGCAAGATGGAAGTGGACTCGGGGTCCTTCCTCTCCATGGTATCGTGGGACACAATAAAACAGCTAGTCCCAGATATCAAACCCAAAGAATTACAGAAGTAGCACCTAACTCTCAAGGATTATCAGGGAAACCAAATCCCTGTGGTAGGCATGGGACAATTCCGAGTCGCCTACAAACAACACGTCAAGGTGCTACCGCTGACCATAGTCGACCAAGACAGACCAATCCTCCTGGGCATCGAATGGTTCGCGCCATTGGGCATCGGGATGACCGGGATCGATCGAGTGACTACAACCGGCTGGGAAGACGACCTCATCCGAGAATTCCAGGACGTTTTTGACGGCTCACTTGGCAAGTATCGGGGAAATCCCATTTCTTTCAATCTAAACCCCCAAATAGCCCCACGAAGAATAAAAGCCAGGCGAGTTCCTTTTGCACTAAAGGCAAAAATAGAGGAATAGCTAGACAAATTAATAGCCCAAGGGGTGTTAGAACCTGTGGACCATGCCAAGTGGGAAACGCCTATTGTCACACCCATAAAACCTGATGGGTCCATTAGAATCTGTGGTGACTATAAGGCTACCCTGAACCACGCATTACAACCAAGCGCATACCCGGTGCCAGTAATCCAGCATTTGCTTCACTCCCTGGGAAAGGGCAAAGTTTTTGCTAAACTCGACTTGGCACAAGCCTATCAACAACTCCCAGTGGACCCAGAAACAGCAGAAGCACAGACTATAGTCACCCATAAGGGCGCATTCAAACGTCACCGGCTCCAATTTGGAGTAAGCGTGGCCCCTGGCGTTTTCCAGAGTCTGATGGAACGCCTCCTAAATGGCATACAAGGAGTCGTTCCCTATTTTGACGACGTCCTAATCTCGGCCAGAGATGAAACTCAATTAAGGAAAAGACTCAAAGAAGTATTAACTAAGTTTAGGGAATCTGGCCTCAAGGTAAAAAGAGAAAAGTGCTGTTTAATTAAGAATAGCATCGAATTCCTGGGCTACTCAATAGACGGAGAGGGTATCCACCCTACAGACAAAAAAGTTAAAGCAATCAAAGACGCACCTGAACCAAGAAATAAAACCGAACTACAAGCATTTTTAGGACTAATTAATTTCTATAATGTGTTCCTGCCAAACAAGGCCACTATAGCAGAACCGTTACACCGTCTTTTAGACAAGAAGGCAACTTGGACTTGGGGTTACAAAGAAAAAAAAGCCTTCCAAAATATTAAAAGCTTGCTAACATCAACAAACGTTCTCATCAATTTAGCAACACACTGCCATTAATAGTGACCTGTGACGCCTCACCATACGGAGTAGGTGCCATCCTGAGCCACCAACTACCTGATGGCAGAGAAGCACCCGTCGCATATTACTCTAGGCCTCTATCCAAAACCGAGCGGAATTACAGCCAATTGGACAGGGAAGCTCTAGCAATTGTTGCTGGAGTAAAACACTTCCACGAGTACTTATATGGGCGGACTTTTCAAATCATAACAGACCACAAACCGCTGATGGGGATTTTGGCGGGAAACAAGCCAACACCTAATATACTATCCCCAAGAATGACTAGATGGTCAGAGTTCCTAGCAGCTTATTCCTACACTCTGACACATCGCCCAGGGAAACAAATTTCCCATGCAGACGCTTTTAGCAGAGCACCCTTACCAGCAACCGAAGAAGACCCGGCACCAGCGATGACAACACTACAAATTGAGACTTGCCCCTATCTACCCATATCAGCGTATGATGTCGCCAGAGCCACTGCGAAAGACTCATTGACTGCCTGCGTTCTTAGCTGGGTAGGTAAAGGCTGGCTGGAGAATCAAAAAACTGAAAACTTTAAACCTTTCCGGTCCAGACAGACTGAACTTTCAATCCAAAAGGGGTGTTTGTTGTGGAGTGATTGGGTGGTAATTCCTGCCAAATTACAACCCAGGGTACTTAGGTTGTTACATGAAGAGCACCCGGGAATGGTTAAGATGAAAAGCCTTGCAAGAAGTTATGTTTGGTGGCCGGGTATTGATAAGGACATAGAGTATTGGGTAAGCTCATGTAACAAATGCCAGGGAATTAGACCGTCCCCACCAAAAGCACCCGTTAAGGACTAAAACCGCTCGGGGACCTTGGTCAAGAATACACATGGATTTCGCGGGTCCTACCAAGGGCCATACCTTTCTGATTGTCGTTGATAACTTTTCGAATTGGCTTGAAGTAAAAGTTATGCCATCAACGACAACAGAAACTGTAATTAAAAAGCTGGACAACCTTTTTGCCACCCATGGCATACCCGGACGTTCTTGTCTCAGATAATGGGCCACAGCTAACCAGCATACCATTTGAGCAATACCTAGCCTCCCTAGGTATAAGACATGCCCTAACCGTGCCGGCTCACCCGGCTGCGAACGGCAGGGCTGAGAGAATGGTCCGGTTTACTAAAGAAAGTTTAGAAAGAATGGATGCCGGAGATGTCCAACAGAAAGTAAACCGTTTGCTCACACTCCAGCACATAACGCCCAGTACCATAACCAACAAGTCCCCAGCAGAATTACTTATGGGGCGAAAGTTAAGATCACACCTTGATAGGTTACACCCAAATTTTACTCCAGAAAACCCCCCTGACTCCTCTACACGGCTTAGACAATTCAAAATAGGCGATTTAGTATCCGCTAAAAACTTCACCGGGGACCCGGTATGGCTACCAGGACAGATTACCCAAATCACAGGCCCCAAATCCTAACGATTAATAATAGAGGATGGCAGGGAATGGAAGCGGCACATAGACCAGCTTCGATCCCGAATTATAGAGTGAACCACAGACTTACAACCATTCACCGACAAAACCAACGAATTGCAAACCAAGGTGGGGGGAGGAAAGGCGAGAAGTAAATAAAGAACTGTTTAAAACCAAAACCAATGAAACATATAATCAAAAAGAGCAAATAAAAGACTCACTGTTTGGAGAGACTTGTGTGAAGAGCCCATCGGAAGGGGCCAGCTAGGCCAGCTCGACCTGCCCGGAGGAAACGGGAGGGAGCGGCAAAACCGCCAGCCTAAGAAACTCAGGCGGCGGTAAAATGGCTGACTCACCCTTCCAGACGGTTCCAGGGAGAAGAACGCACGACATGGCAGCCCCATCTGAACCGGTCGAAGACTTCACTAAGAATGAACCACGCAAATCAAGTCGAGTCCGGAAAAGCCCCGCCTACCTGCGAGACTACGTTACCACGTAGGACTGAACTAAGAGGGGAGGGGTGTTCTATATGTAAAGTGGGTGACTCCAAATCTGCAAACCTGATTGGTCAAATAAACTAAGCATTGGATTGGTTCACTAGGAACCAATCCAAAGAACTGCTAAAAGTTGGCAAATTTAAGCAACTGCCATTGGCTACAAGCAGGCAAGCCAGCCTGTATAAAAGGCTGGCCTCAGCTTCAGCCAAGTGTTCCTATTTACTGACTAGTTAAAGAATAAAGTATTTGTTGTTGGAACCCGGTCTACCTCGTGTGTTTTCCGAACAAAACACATACCTGTTTTCTAATTTTTTAGCTGACATTTTTCTTAGGGAAATAAATGAATTGACTCCTGCAGAGGCCTATTTGGATTAAACTGCTGTCACTGCCTTGCATGCTTAACAAATGGATGCCTGCATCTGGCAGCATGGCTGGATGCATTTCAATTGGAGTGGGGAGGATAATGAACGTAAACCGTAAGGTTGCTCTGAAGAAAAGTGAATTAGCAAAATAGGAGGCCAGATTTGGTTGGAAAACAAAATGCTTAATAAATAAACATTTTAAAGGGTCATTTAATCCTTGAGCTAAAAATGCAAGAGTTTTTTTTTCACTCTGAGATGGCATAACCTAGATCATTAGGGTGCCATTGAATTTATACTCGCTGAGAATATGGCTTGACAAGTACAGGGTTCTCACTGTACAGTATAATGGAATAAGAAAGAAGGAAATGTCAGGAATTTAGAACCATGTGGATTGTTGTGCTGGAAGCTGCCCTCAGAAGTCATCCAGCAACTGATTAATCAAGGGTTAATTAAGCATAAACCATTGGTAACATATGCTTCCTAACAATGTGCCTTATGGGTCATGTTGGCACTATGAAAAGAAGCAGAGGATTATTAAGGATGTCTAGAAGCAAGAAAGAGTAGTAGAATACTGCCAGGGAAATAGTAGCCCCATTTCAAAATGCTCATGCACATCAGGCAGAATGCTGTAAACTAGAACAGTATAGTATATTAATATACAGCAAAATACATGGGAAATTTCAGGCACAAACATTTACGACACAAGCAATGGTGCCATTAGAAAAGTATACCAATATTTAACTTTGGAGTAACATGCATGCATATGTGCACATGTGCACTCACACAAAAACAATTGCACCAAAATTTTCTTTGCAGAATTTCTTCCTATCTCATGCTTTCTATAAAAAGTCATTGATTTTATTGTTTTGAATGTTAGATTTCTGCTTGACATTTGTGCATATGCTTTATATAAAAGAAAGAAAAACTGCATTAAATCAGAGTAGGCATGCTTTTTTGAGATGATGGCTGATGCTCCAAAAGTGAGTATGTACAGTAGAAAAAATAAATTGACCAAAAGGTGAAAGACTGAACCAAAAATAAAGAAAAATTAATGTTGAATCAAAAAACAAAGAAAAAAATAAAATATCTTAGTATGTGGGTAGAAATAAGGCAAAAACAATTCTTGGCTCCTAGGAAAGAAGAAAGAACTTTGCTGGATCCATGAAAAGAACATGATTTTTCTGGTAATACACAACTCTTTTCTGAAAGAAAGAGTCCATAGTACCAATATTATGGAAACCTGTTTGTATATAATTTATCCATTGTCTGATAGAACTTAGAACTTGTTTATGCCACTGCAAGTGACAAAGAGTTAATCACTTTTCAAGTAGAGGTACTTCTAGCTTCTCAGATGAGATTGATAGAGAAGGGCAGTTGGGAAAATATTTAAACAGATACTAAACAGAAAAGTGAAGAGGACTTGACCAAAGTTGAAAGGAAAGTTGGATTAACTAGCAGTTCAGGAGGTTTAACTATAGTAATCTGAAAATGAGTCAGGTTAAGGAATGATGATATTTTATACTTACATCACTGTTATAATATGAAGCTTTGATTGTTTCTGTGATTGTCTCTCATTGCAAATAGATTTACAGATTTCATCCCAACTATACTTAAAGTATATCATTATAAATGGGACAAGTGATCTTGACACCTGATAATTGTCACTTCTGCATTATCAGTAAAAACTGCTTGTTGCTGAAAACTACATATTGGAATTCTATTTAATATGTTTAGGTCTAACTACATTGCTAAAAAGAAAGGAACTCCATTAAAGAAGAAATATTATTTCACTGTAAATAATCAAAGCTAAGCAGTAATAGATTAGGATCTGGCTGAAAGAAAAACTTTTAGAACAAATACAAGGGTAAAATCATTTGAGTTGCTATAGATTTTGCTCAAATAATAGCACCCAGAAGCCACCTTCTAGAGCAGCATTTTCAAACTGGCGGTCCACGGGCAGGATGCATCATGCACAGCCCACCCCAGCTCCGCAAATGGAAAAAACATTATGAAACATCATGTGATGGCAACATAATATCATGAGTTTGACACCCATGTTTTAGATGAAAGTAATTCATAAAATATAATCATTTAAATGTTTTAACTTTAAATGGAGATTCCAGGAGGATGTTATATACATAACAATATTTCAAAAGGAAGGTTCTGGAAGGATTTTCTTGCCATGCTGATGAAATGTTACAGAAACATATGAAATGTAACCCAGCATAAGAGAATACTGAAAACATCTGCCAGGTAAGACTATTAAGGATGCAGGGCCTGTTGAATTGAGACCTGAAAAACATGATTATTGAAAACCCAATAGGGAAACAACTTTTTCCTCTTACACTACTGTTACAATATCCTCCAGGTGAGCTCATAGACTGAGTCACCCAAATAGGACCACTGTTAAGATAAAAGAATAGATAAAGGAATGATCTGAATGGAACCCTGATTATAATGTAAATGAGCTAGCTTCTTCTTCTTAATCTCCAGATTTAAATCTATAACTATCTTTGAATCTGGATGCAATAAAAATGGCCATTTTATTTAGCAGGGCAAGTATGTATCAGATCTAAAAACCCAAAGCTTCCTGGGTTAGAAATGAGAGATTGAGATTTTGTCTGTCCTCCTCTGACAGACAAGATCTCAATATCTCATTTCTAATCCAGGAAGTGATGGCCACTTTTATTGCACCCAGATTCAAAAGATAATTATATTTTAACATAACATACATGCCTTAATTTTCTGGAAATTAGAGGAACAGCAGGAAGAGCAGATAGGAGACCCTGGGGATGTCTGATAGTCAATTCTGTGATTGCTTTTGTGATTGATTGGCAATGCAAAAACACATACAAAGAACATACTAAATTGGGTTGAACTGCTATCAAATACAATGGGACTCAAACTCTGCTATCTTGGATCTAGGTCGCCCTAACTGATTCAACTTGTAACTAAAATGAAATGAGCAGAAATAATATTCTGCTGAAAGACTGATGACATGAAGGTTTGCCTGTCAATGCATCAGAGGTGCTGCCTGAATCAGAAAAGTGATCTTGATCTTCCCCAATGTTGAAAATATGTTCTTATAGTTGCTTTGTCTGTGCTTATGATAATGTGATAGATTAACAGAGGCAGAAAACATGTAGGACCAAATGGTTACAATAAACCAATTGCCTGGTTTGATGGTTCCTTGGCTGATTGTAAGTCCTTAACCTGCCTTATCTATGGGGTTTCCAGGGTCTTGATACCCACATCACATTTCTTTTCCTCAGATTGGAGGACATGACCAAAGTATCTTTTTTCTAGTTAGTAATAACAAAGTTTAATCAGTATTGAAACACATTTGGGTTTGAAGGGCAGTATCAACTCTGAATCAAACCTGGCTGAAGCCATCTCTAGTTGCTTCATAGTTGCCACATACACTAGGGGAGAGAGAAGTAGATAGTTTGCAGACACAACAAGGAGCTTTCCCATGGGAACCAAGGTCATCCCAACAGATGGCAGTTGAAGGAGGAGACAGTGCAGTGGAGTGTTTTGGCATCCTTCTCTATATTTATAATGATACCTCGAAACAAAGGACAACCATGCTAAGGACCCTGAGAGACTAAAACATCTTCTGAAGAACAGCTTGATCTAGATTTAAAAGAAAATCACCCTTTTTATTTAATACATTATTGAAAATATCCAGAAAAGAAATATAGCAATGAGCAAAATCACTCCATATTTTTTTGGGCAATCCTCTGAGGCAACCTTGGGACAAAGGTTAACTTCTAATATTTTTCAGACTTTTTAAAGAGAACAGTTAAATCAGCTTTTTTTTCTTCACCAGCCAATTATATATCTCCCTTTTGTTTGAAGACGTGGGAAGCAGGAACATCAGACAAGCCTGACAAGAGATAGATGCACTTTAGCTAATATTGTGGAAAGTCACCTTTATTAGCTTGATAGTTGAGAAGCCAGGGTAGTGATTCTGCTCAGATTATTGGGGTTGAGGAAGGAGCACTAGGAAATTGTAGTAAAATTGAACCAACTCCATCCAGGAGCACAGGTTGGTTGTAAAGTCAAAGGAGAAAAAAATGGGCATTTTACAAGTCTAGGTCATGAGCACCAGAAGCTCGATCAACTTTTTAAATCTTCCCAAATTATGGAAAGCAATTATGACAGTTGAGAATAGTGGACAGAGAGCTCATTCAAAATTTCTTGCTCTACCCAATTGCATAATTGCAGATAGAACAAGATGCTGTAAGCCCACAACACAATGGCCTAAAAAAGAATAAAGTTACCTTTTTTGATATTGAACATTATTTGGTACAAAATAAAGTGTGCATATTTTCATCTTAGGAAATGGTAAAAATGATATCGATTTTAGGCCTTTTCCATTCATATGCAATATGTTGTATAAAAGCATATGATTTTCCCACTAACACCTCCCTTATAACAAATATAGCTAAAGGATATATATATTTGCACATGAAGAACAGGCTCATTGAAGGTTGTTTCCAATTTATTGTTATAGTTATATATCTACATACATTTATAATAACCAATGAAACTATGACACAATAACCAATGTATTTTGCAAGTGTTAATAAAAATCCAGTTACATGGTTAGCAGCATCTGGTCCTGCAGAAAGATCCAGTGGCCATTGCTGTCATAAGGAACCTTCTCTGTATCTGTTGGCCTTATATTATTAGATAAAGAAATGTTTCCAAAATAATAGGTAATGAAAAGATCAGTTTCCCACAATATTTGCCCAGTGTCCTGGCCCCTTGATACTGAGAGGAATGGAGAAAATGCTAGTTGTGTCTGAAGAAGAAACATACAACTTCTCTGCAGATTCATCTGTAAATGAAATCTCCTGACCAGAGAAAGAAAAATGTATTAAGTTTGATTCTATCCATTTCTTTTGTAACTCTGAATTCAGAGTCTGTAGTGTTCTAAAATACTAGAGATCTCCCAATGCAATGACTAAAGTTACATTGGTTCCATTCTTATTAATTTCTTATTAATTAATTTACTGAAACTAGCAGTAGAGCAAAAGCAAAAAATTTGTGAAGCAAGCTAGACAAAATTGGAACTGGACAAGAGCTGCTTCCTCATAGTAAGGATTAATCAAATTCTTTGAAAAATGTTTTCAGTTTTGAATTTTTTTTTTTTCATAATGATTAACAACTTTATTTATACAAATTTAAGAATGGACAATCACAATATTCTTAGCACTGGTCTATTCAGTTGAACTCTTGTCTTTATTCTGAGAAAAAACATTTTTTATATTAAGTGCTTTTATTTGGTTGCACAGAGACCACACAGAAGGAAAAAGTAATAATGATAACTGCCTTATTTATAAAAATAATAAAGATGGGATATAAACAAACAAACAAACTCACTGTTCAGCAATAATGTACTGGTCCTCTAGTGGAACACATTCCACACCAGCTACTTGTACATTGTGGGCTATCTCAGAGAAATCCAGCCCCAGGTTAATACCACGAATAGTGACTCGTGTTCCTCCTTCTGGTGGACCTGACAGTGTTAGGATCTGAGAAAGTAAGAAAAACAAGCATTGACAATGGACACAAATTTTAATTTTATAAAACAAAGCATTGGTGATAAAAATAAATATGATTCTACAAATGGTTCTGATAAAGTGAGAAAGACAGTAAGAACAATCAACCAATGGAACAGCTTGCCCTCAGAAATTGTGGGAGTACCATCACTTGAGACTTCCAAGAAAAGAATGGACTCCCATCTATCAGAAATGGTGTAGGGTCTCCCATGGGTGGGGGGTTAGACTAGAAGACCTACAAGCTCTCTTCCAACTCTGATTATCTGTTATCTGTTAAATAGCTGGCTTTCTTTTTTTAAAAAAAACAAAAACAAATTTTATTAAAAGTTATAAAGAGAATGTAACTAGTGCAAAATAGAGAAAACAAAGAAAAAAAATTATCTCCTACTCTATGATTACAAAAAAGCTCCCATTTTTCTATTATCCATTTTTTCTAATAAAATCATAAGTCATAAGAGATTTTGTTTGTTTCATTCAAACAAAGCTATAAATGTAGATGTTATAATTTCTCTGATCAAGAAAGTTAATTATGCCAAGCTTCAATTATGCCAGTCATTCCTCCATTGTGGATAAACTAGAATCTTTGGTGTATTATTGCCACTATGTGGATAATTTGGGATAGCCCCATAGTTGACATAGCAACAAACTGTGGAGCTACCTCCAAACCCACACCCAGGAAAGGCAGATTGAAGTCCCCAGAATAATATGATTGGAAACTCCACTGCCAGTTCAGCCATGAAGTTGAGAAGCTCAGAAGCTCAGGGAGGTCATTACACAGCAGGGCGGCTGGTACAATAGCATCAATCCCAACAGAGTCCCAATGGTGCCCAACTTAAGAAACAACATATCCAGGAATGTAAATGTCCCTTATACCTCTCTAGTCTCTTGTATAATCACTACCACTCCACCTCCTCTATTTTGGAGTCTTAACTGTTGCCAAAGCTGAAGACTAGCTGGGCAAATCTCAGAGAACAACACTCCACCTCCTATCCCAGCCAAGTCTCTATGATACACAGACTGGCTATCTCTTTAGCAATTATAACAGCAATGGGTCTTAGCCTGGGGCCTAGAGTGCCTGGCATCCTGGGTCTGGAATCAAATCCAAGAGATTGTAATGTGCCATAGGAATAAGGTATCTGTGGTTCAAGCCTGTGATTTGGTCACTTTAGTCTTCAAAATCTTCTGAATTAATTAATATCCATTTCTTTTATGTATAAAAATACACATCCAAGAGCTTCCAATTCTTCCCACCTCATTCCCCTGTTAGTATAGTAGTTCAAAATCCCTTTTCTCAGAAATGTAATGTGGGAGAATTTATGAAGTCATAATGAATAGCTTGAATAATGAATATGTCTAGAGGTAGCTAAGGCTGAGAAAACACATTTTTGCTGTATGGTTCTGGTCTAAGCGCTTTGATGAAACTATATATTCAGCCTAGGTTTGTGAATATAGAATGTCATATGCAGTGGTTTAGTGATTGCTTTTGAAGTGTAGAATCTCATAATGACATACATATATAGCCATATATGAGAATACCAGTAGGTTGTATAGCATCTAGTTTATTAACAATACAATACATATACATACCTAAATGTTGTGGCCCCGATTCCCGAGCCTATGCTGTCAGAGGAAGAGGACCTGGAAGATGAGCAGGAGGAATTGGGAATGCCTTCCTCCCCAGGACCTTCCTCTCTGGCAGTGCCTTCCTCCCCAGGACCTTCCTCCCTGATAATGCCTTAGGTTCCATCAGACAACCGAGAGGAACAGCCTGAGATTAATCAGGAGGAAGGCATATCAGAGCAGCCCCTGACAGGGAGTAAAGAGGAAGAGTGGCTCGATCCTAAGCAGCATCATAGGGAGAAATGTGAGCAGCAATGTAGGAGGCGTGAGGGTCAGACAGTGAGCTGAGTCATTGAGCCACACCCCACAGGGGATAAAAGTGGGTGTGTTTTCTCCTGAAACTTTGTATGGGACAAAGTTTAACCTTACTTCAGATTTTCTTCGTGAATGATTATTTTTGTGGACTGACTTGTGATTTTCTGTGAGTAAAACTTTATTTGTTATCAGTTCGGACTTGGCAGGCAGGACATATTTGAATGACAAGAATATTATCAGTTCCAAAGAATTAACTCTGTGAAGTCCGAGCCAGCTTGCCTGCCTGTGTTTGTGTGAGTTTGTATTCTTTCATCTTTTGGGAAAGAGGAAAGGTGAGACAGAACACCTAAATATAGCTAATATGAAGAACATTGAGAAGTGTTCACCTAAATAGAGAACATCACTATGGGAAGATGTGTTTAATGAGACAATGTGCAAGGATGCTTGGAAATGAAGCATTAAATGGCACTTAATATGCAATGAAGTATGAGTTGCCCAAGAAATGTGTTGTATTTCCAAGTACAATAATTCAAACATCAGCACATCTGAATATGCTTTCTGAACATTGCGGGAGCAGAAATAATTTAATGGTCTGTGACTATAAAACATCAACTCTGGCAATACTGTTACTGGGATAAGACAAAATGAGAAAGCAAGCTTTTGCTCTTCAGAACTTTCATTAAACAGCAGGTTAAGCAATAAGGAAAGGATAAAACAGAAAGAAAGGTTTAAGTCAAACTATCATTAGTTTCAGTGTTTTCTCCCTTTTTTTACTGAATGAACAGAAGTTTCAGGTAAAATGTAAAATATTTTAAAAAGGTAATCAAAAAGTATATAACTTTTTAGTTATAGGCAGACCATATATAAAAACAAAAGAATGAAGAAAGTTTAGGCATATTGATTCTGAATTGTGACTGTAATGCCTTTCAACGAAGATATTTTATAATACTAGGAATTAATGTTTCAATAGGTATAAAGGAAGTTAACCTAAGTACTCCAGTTATAATAATAGTACCCTCAAATCCATATTTGAGAGGAAAGGTGAACAGTATTTCTGTTCACCTATTTATTGATCATTGTTTGTAAGACATGAAAATAAGTTTGTTAAACATAAAAATTGGATTTTATACAATTACAACTGGAGAATTAGAGTATTAAGATGAATTTATTTAGTGCTGATTCACCATTCAATAGCTTTATCGCAATATTTTCTTAACTTTGTCTGAACAAATCTTATTGAAATGATGAACATAGATGATTGCATTTCTCTTTATGATCACATAGGCTCTGTTTTGTTAGAGAGTTTATATCTTTCTTTCTTTTACATGGTGTTTTTCTTCTTGGTTTATCTTCTCTATTTACTCTTCATTTCTACTAAAGTTGGTTCAATTATAAGAGGGACTGTCGGAGAAAATAGCTGACTTTTGGTTATTTTTTAAGTAGAATATGAGGAGCTGCTGGACAGAAAATCTAATAGTTGTTAATCCCCATTCTGAAAATACAAAATCCAATAATGCTCTGGAACCATTATCATGTTTAAGTGAAAATAATATATTTGTCTTGAGAAACAAAAACAAAGAAGAATCTAGCAGGATTTTATTGTTTCTTTATCTATAAGAAACAAATTGAAGATGTACTGAAAACTATGAGGGCTATCCACAAAATAGATTACGTTTTGCGATAGAAAAAAAACAAAGTGTAGGAAAAATTTTTTATTAGATACACTTGAAAGTGACACTTAAATACTACTTTTCAACATATTCACTGAACAAACTGAGGCATTTATCATAGCGGTGAACAAGCTTTGTAATTCCATTGTCACAAAATTCAGCCGCCTGAGACTTGAGCCAGTCAGTCACGCCCGCCCACAGTTCTGCGTCATCGTCAAAGCACTGTGTTCCAAGCCAGGTCTTCATCCTCAGAAACAAGTGGTAGTCTCTTGGTGCAAGATCGGGGCTGTAGTGCAGATGAGGAAAAATCTCCCACTTGAAAGCATTCAGGACTTCTCGAGTGCGATTTGCTGTGTGTGTGGTCGGGCATTGTCATGCAAAAATAAAATTTTTGAGCTTAACTTTCCTCTATGCTTGTTCTGAATTATTTTTCTTAGTTTTTGCAATGTTTCAAAATACCTCACAGAGTTTATTGTTGCACCATGTTCCAGAAAATCGATAAGAAGCACACCTTGCCTATCCCAAAAAACAGTCACCATAATCTTCCTGGCAGAGAACGTTTGCAAACATTTTCTTGGTTTTTAGGGTAATTTGTGTGCCCCCACTCCATAGACTGCAATTTGGTCTCGCTGTTCACATGTTTGACCCAAGTCTCGTCTCCAGTTACGATTCGATCAAGAAATGAATCTCCATCTTTGTCATAAGAGTACAGAAATGTCAATGATGTGGCCATTGTCAATGACGCTGACTCTTGTGGTTTTCTGTCAGGATTTTTGGCACCCATCTTGCACAAAATTTGTGGTAGCCTAGCTTTTGTGTAACAGTTTCATGCAACAAACTGCATGTAATTTGTGGAAAACTAAGAGAAAGTTCTGTTACTGTGAAACAACGGTTTTCACGAATCTTATCATCGACTTTCACTACCAGTTCATCAGTCACAATGCTTGGATGTCCACTCCGCTGTTCATCATGAACGTTAGTTCGTCCATTTTTAAACTTAATGCACCATTGGCACACTCCACCTTCAGTGATGATGTTGTCCCCATTCACTTCACACAGTTGCCGAAAAATTTCAATCGGTTTATGGTTTTTTGCCAACAAAAACCTTATCATTGATTGCACCTCATAACTCGAGGGATTTTCAATTTCAGCACACATTTCAAACGTTTGCTGTGAAATAACGGGCAATGATATGAACCTCCCACTAGCACGACTAGATGCAGACTAAGCGGCAGATGCACAGACCAAAGATGGCTGCGCTAGCTCCGCCCCTTCTTCCTACAGATGAAAACGTAATCTATTTTGTGGATAGCCCTCGTATTATTAAGATATAGAGAGTACATGATCCTGAAAAAGTAGAAACAGTTTAAGTTCTCTTTTAAAAGGACTTCTTAACTCTAGATCTAGAAACATTTCAAATAGACCATCTTGGCTTCTCATCTCTCTTTTTTTCTATAAAAATAGAAATAACTCTCATCACTGAAAGAATTCTAATGAGAAATGAGTTTCATGTATATTTAATTATGAGTATGTAATTAAATATGTATTAAATATGTATTAAATATGTAAGTATGTATATTTAATTAATTGTATAATTCACAATAATGAAAACACTACATTGAATAGAGTAAAAACAAACCTGAATTCACATCAAAATCCCAATGTTTGAGACTAATGCATGCTAAGGACCTGAATACCTTCAATTCTTTATTGTTTTCTAATTGTTTTAATGTTCTATTGTTTTAATCTCTTTTTTTAAATACTGCCTTAAGCATTGTGATATAGTTCCATATTTAAATTATCTTCCACATTTTCTGAGGTGATAAAGTTATTTATTGAGAAAGGAAAACTGAGAATCTCACATTTTAGCACACCATATTTAAAACAATGCTTTAGAAAACTAGAGAGTCAGTTTGGTCTAGTAGTGATTAAAGCACTAGGCTAGAAAGTAGGAGATTATGAGTTCTAATCCTGTTTTAGGCATAAAACCTGCTTGGGTGGCTTTGAACCAGCCACCCTTTCTCAGCTAAAACAACCTCACAAGCTTCTTCTTCTGGGGAAAATAGGAGGAGGGAGCATTAGATATGTTTGCTGTCTTGAGTTACTCATAAATATATTAAAGATAAAATTGAAGATAACCTTTTCAGGTACTACATTTTCAGTAAAACAAGCATTTGGATTCATGTTGCAGTAACAAGATGTCTTACTTCTTATTGCATTATCTTGGACATACATTGATACATTCTGTCTTCCTTGCATACTCATTTTTTTCAGTTCCACTCATTTGTAGTGGGGTAGGAAATGTCACCAAAAAGATTCACCTACTTCATTAGAGTTTCTCATTAAACACTTCTGATTCTGATATTCTATCTGCTATACTGCAGGGTTCCACAAATACCCAATATGTGATTTTCATTTATACTGAATATAGTGCATTTGAGTTATCTTCCAATACTCATTTTAATGGATCTCTTTATAGGCATTATATACTGGAATTATTACTGAGAGGAAGGGGCTATTCTTAGAGATATATGTGTGTTTATTCACTTCTACAGGTTTATAAGAGAAGACATGTACTTATTTTATCACAGCAGACAAAGGGAATGCCACAATAGTCATGGATAGAAAAGACTATGAAACAAAATTGACAGACCTACTCCAAGACTCCACGTACAAACGTATAAACACAGACCCAACCACATATCTGGAAATATTAACCAAGAAGAAAATTATAACCAGCCACATAAGCAAAGAAATCCAACAGACGATCATCCCAAGAGAAAAATCTTCTAGATGCCCCAAATTATACGGCCTCCCAAAAATACACAAAGAAGGCATACCTCTCAGACCCATAGTCAGCTCCAAAGGAGCACCATTAAAAAACCTAGCTAAACACTTAGCAAAACAACTACACCCCCATGCTGAAACCGCAGCTTCATATGTACAAAACTCATACCACTTCTTAGAAATGATCAAAGATCTACACGTGGAACAAGAAGATCTGCTTGTAAGTTTCAATGTGATTTCACTATTCACTCAAGTCCCGATAAAAGAAACTCTTGAAATCATCAAAAATAAATACCAACCAGCTAAACACCTCATGGAACTAACAGAACACTGCCTACCCAACACATATTTCATATACAAAGGACAAAGATACAAACAAATTGAAGGAGCCCCTATGGGATCACCACTGTCACCCGTCATCGCAAACCTGTTTCATGGAAGAATTCGAATCCAGAGCCCTGGCTAATGCCACCCACAAACCCAAACTATGGCTAAGATACATCGATGACACAATTGTGATGATTGTCTGTTGGATTTCTTTGCTTATGTGGCTGGTTATAATTTTCTTCTTGGTTAATTTTTCCAGATATGTGGTTGGGTCTGTGTTTATAGGTTTGTATGTAGAGTCTTTGAATAGGTCTGTCAATTTTGTTCCGTAGTCTTTTCTGTCCATTACTACTGTGGCATTCCCTTTATCTGCTGGGAGTATGATTATGCTGTTATCATTTTTCAGGGTTTGTAGCGCTTTGAATTCATCTTTTTGCAAGTTGCTTTTGGGTGGTTTGCTTGTGCAAAAGATGTTTGCAACCTGGTGTCTTATTCTGTCAGCTTCATCTGTATTTAATTTGGTTAGGCTGTATTCTACTGCACATATGATGGATTCTGTGGGGATTTTTTTGGGTGCTATGGCATAATTGAATCCTTTGGTTGGGACATCTGTTTTTGTTTGTTGAGTTTTCTGTTGGAAACGTTATAAACTAATTGTGTCAGGTGTTGTTGTGAGTTGTTGGGGGATTTGTTGTCATGTTGTAATTTCATTAGTTTCTTCAAAAATTTTTCATCTTTGTAAGTGGTTTCAGTTTCTGCTCTCCAAGTTGTAAGTTGTAAGACTGAACTATACACCTTGACTAAAGTACTGACAGCCAACGGCTTCCACAAAAACAAAATCACCAGCCTGATCCACAAAAACACACTAAGACAGAATTGAGACCTAGAAGATTAACAGAGCTATGGAACAGCTTCCTGCCCTACGAACCTAAGAGGTACTACAGACAAAATCAGTAAGATACTACACAGGCATCACATCAAGACTGCCTTCAAAACAGACAAAAAAATAGCAACCATCCTAAGTAACCCCAAAGACAAAATTGACCTGGAAAACCAAGGCATATACGAAGTTTCCTGTGCTTCATGCCCGGCCACATACATTGGACAGACCAATAGAAGAATAAGTACCCGCCTGGATGAACACAAAAATGCAGTAAAAAAGCTGGAACACACCTCCTCACTAGTCCAACACATGAAAACCACAGGTCACAACATCAACTTCAATGCAACAAAACCCTAGTCACTATAGAAAACCCCAGCCACAGAATCATCAGAGAAGCCACAGAGATTGAAATAAGACCTGAAAGCATGAATAGAAGAGATGATTCCACCAGACTGTCAATAATTTGGAAGCCTGCACTCTCAAATAGAAAGATCTCCACACCACAAGCCAGGCAAACACCTGGGCACAGACTCCCTCTGATACCTCCAGCTCAAACACACCCCAACCAGGCACCCAGATGAAACCTAGCTTCCTAATAGATAATAGCCGTCCTTTCACACGAACCCAAGCTGCAATGAAAGCCTCCAATACAGGAACACAGTGTTGCCAGCCAACCAAAGCCACAAAACAGACAGAAGAAACCAGAAACACCAATCAAACAAACTCCAAGAATAATAAACACAGACCAAGACTCCCAACCAATCAGGATGTAGAAAAAAACACACTGGCACAGCAATAGGCTAGCCTCAAATTTAAAACCAATGACTGTGATAGCCTGACCCACATACAAACTCAATACAGAAGCTTGATGATGGCAGATGAGATTCTGCTGAAACGTTGCTACAACTTTAAAAGCACTACAATGACGTGGGATAATACCCGAAGGAAGCTGAACAGCACACATGTAAGTACCCGCGAAAACTTAAAAAAACAAATTAATCTAATTTGATCTCAATTTAATAAACCATTATTCAAATATAGATTTGAGGGTAATTTCTCAGCAACTGCATCAACTTCTTTCCTGCACAGATGCCTTAAAACCAGATGTGTGAGTTTGCATAACACATTGTTTAAATGCTTCCGCAGCAAACTCAACTCTCTTTTAAGCAACCACACATTTTATCATTTTCTTCTGTTCTTTCTACTATGGACTAAATTCTATCCCATTCTCAAGGCTAGAAGCAATGATATTAAATCCAGCATATGCATTCTGATCCTTCATCTTCTGAGTCATGCCAGACAACCAAGAATTGTGGAGGCAGCTGCTATCCCTGCTATGTTGGAACATAAGGAAACTTGTGGGAGACTACAGCTGGTGGCAGAAACTTCTGCTGAGATATTAGGCTTCCTTTTTACAGACTTTTATAAAAGCCAGTAACCTTAAATGGCTTGATGGTTTCTTTGGAGAACTTTATTAAGTTCCACTTTGGACAAGCTCTGAATGTTAAATATCACATTTTATTAGGGAGCAAGGCAGTCACACCTCCTTAAATGTCTTTTTTTAAGAACTAAAAGCTACCTATTTATAGTACATCTGTGACATAGCATTTTAATTCCTAAATCTAGAAGAGGGTACCTTTACAACAACCTCTCATTATTTATGAAGTTAAGAACAGAAGGGCACTATTACTGTGTTCAAAATTTCTGATTCCAGTGAGGACTTGAAATATAACTTGAGCAAATGCTTTCTTTAAAATAGGTTCTGGAACAATCATAATAATATATTGACTCATCAGCACATTATGTTCTGGAATAAACAATATTGAAATTCATCATGTTTTCAAAAAGTTTCAACATGTAAACTAAATCACAATCTTAATATGTGTTTGAATATCTGATGACATTCCTTTTGTCAGTCTGCTGAAGCAGCAGGTTCCTGCAGGTGCTGCTTGTTAGCTAAAAACATTGGCTTATCTTCCACCAAATGTGTTTTTTGTAGCTGGCTACACCAGTGGTGGTATTCTACTGGTTTGGCTTGGTTCAATCGAACCGGTAGCTGAGAGGATCATCTGTGAACGAATCGGTTTGCTCTGACAATCAGTTGCTGGGCCCTCCCACCCACCTTGGCTCTATACCAGTGATGGCTAATCTTTCCGTCTTTGCGTGCTAAAATTGTGCACGTGCACCAGCACCATAAGGCAATGCCCCAACCCCCCTGTGCATGTGTGCCTGACCCCTGCATGTGCTGTGTGTCTCTGTGCATACGCATGAACCTCCATGTGCACTGCACATCTCTGCGCATGCATGTGTGACCCCCCCATGTGTGTTGCCCATTTCTGTGCATGCATGCATGTCTTCTGCATGTGCCCTTCCCCCTGCACATGTGCAGCAGCTATCCAATGATCGGCTGGTGGGCAGCCAGTATGTGTGCTTGTGCAGTGGACCTGCTCTGGGGTGACAGCTCATGTGCTGACAGAGATGGCTCCACATGCCACTTCCAGCACGTGTGCCATAGGTTCACCATCATGGCTCTATACTGACCTTTATTTTGAAGCTCAGCTGCTTCATGTGGCACAGCAGATAGCCATGTGTCAGCTGTTGAAGACACAGAGAGAATGCAGGATTGCAGGAGAAGGTCAGTATCAAACCCTCTGCACGTGCGCAAAGCACCCTCATCAAGCCACATTCACAGAACCGGTGGTAAAAAAAAGTTGAATCCCACCACTGGGGTACACCTATCATGACAGTTATTTTCTGAAAACAAATCCCTTCTTTATCATTGCCATTTCATGAAAATGCTCACGTCTTCTAATTCCAGATGTAGCCATCACACATCTGAAATCTAAAATGAATGATGTACTCACTGCCACAGGGAGGCAAATATCTCAGATTAGCTGAGAACATAGCCCAGCCTAAACCTCTATTTCCTGTGACTAAATTATAACCATATTTGTGAGTTCACTCTATTCCCACAATTGATAGCAATATTCTTCCAAAATTTTCTAACTACTTTAAAATATAAGTCAGTTTCTTTGCTCTATTCCTTCCTCTCTAATGTGTCTTAACTTTTTCCCTACTTTATATCTCATTCCATTTATTTTAGAATTTGAAAGCCATATTACTTAATATGAATTCCCATTTAAAGATACTATTAATCATACACTTCCCATTTCATTTCGCCTTAGTTGTGTTCTAAAACACTTGTTTCATTCTCCTGTCTTTACCTCAGTTCCCATTTTCTTTTGTGCATTCAGCCTGGGGACTAAAAGCTTTAATCTATTCATCATGTAGTGTCGATTAGAGTCTGCTTTCTGTAGCTCACACTCTGTAGTATGCCTTGTATCATTTTTCTCTGCAAAGCATCATGTGTCTACAAAAGACATAATATGAAAATCAAATTGCATTATATTATGCTATGCACTCCAAGGTTTGCTACTGTTAATGTTCACAGATCACCTATATTTAATGGTTCATGATCCTTGACAGTTATTTCCCTTACAAAAGTATGCTTATTTTAAAAAAATGCTTTTGCTGAAGCAATTGCATGACAAATTGAGGTTTTTTGTCCTATCTCAGTAAACCCATAGCTTGCCCTTTTCTTTTTCTTTTCTTTGAGAGGCTGTTCAAATGTTTTTTTTACCAAGCTGGAGATAACAAAGCCAGAGTACAGTGTCAAAGGATGTGTTGCCTTTTTATTTTCTAAGTGTCTTGACCTGGAAAATATCCAAACCAGATATCCTATCTGACCTAGATTTAACTGCCACTAATTGAACAGTTCTGAAGGAACTGTGTCAAAACGTTGCTTCTGGGTTAGAACAGATGCATTCAATTAATAACAGCTGGAGAACTTCAATCATAATAGTTGAAGGTTGGGAACATTGGGAAAGATCCTATTTGTACAGAGCTCTTTAAATAAAAGTGGATCAGATCTGAAATCCAGGCAGCTGCCTTAACTGGGAATACAGATCAGGTCCCTTAACAAACAAACAAACAAACAAACAAACTATACTATTGAAGTTTAATAAAAAAGTTGCTATGCTGAGTCCTTGGTACTCTTTGAGTTTGGTTGTTTGCAGTTCCTTACTCAACTAGGAAACAGCACTGTTAGTGAATATAGAGTTTGCTTCCTGTTTTATACACAATCGCTTGCCCCACCAGTGTTGATATGCATATGACTTTTCTCCTAGGTAGTACCTTGATTGGGGTACTTGTCTACTTAACTGTTTTTGGCAGTTTCTTGATTAGGCTAATTGTTTGTCTGCTTGATTGTTTGCCTCCTTGGTAATTTCTTGGGTCTTTTTTTTTTTTTTTTGCCTGAGTTAATCTATACTTATAATGATACCTCCAGACATAAGGCAACCACGCTAAGGACCCTGAGAGACTAAAATATTTTCTGAAGAACAGCTTGAACTAGATTTAAAAGAAAATCACCCTTTAGTCATTATATTTAACATATTATTGAAAATATCCAGAAAAGAAAATTAAGCAATGCGCAAAATTACTCCAAAATTTTTTGGGCAATCCTCTGAGGCAACCTTGGGACAAAGATTAACTTTTAATATTTTTCAGACTTTTTAAACAGAACAGTAAAATCAGCTTTTTTCCCTTTTCCAGCCAATTACATATCTCCCTTTTGTTTGAAGATGTGGGAGGCAGAGACATCAGACAAGCCTGACAAGAAATAGATACACTTTGTAAGCTAATATTGTGAAAGGTACCTTTATTGGCTTTTTTCTTGAAAGTTGAGAAGCTAGAGGAGTGATTCTGCTCAGATTATTGAGGTTGAGGAAGGAGCACTAGAAAGTTGGACAAGAGCCAGCCTTTTCATCCAGGAGCACATATTGGTTGTTTTCTTCTGAGTTTTTTTTTATTGGCCCTTTTGAATGGCGTATAAATGTAATTTATCTTATGTATCTATTGACAGCTGATTTATCTGAATGCCAGGCTTTCAGGAATTCTCTAGCAGTTTTAGATTTAGCTTCATCTAGAATGCTCAGTTTCCCAGTTGCAGCTATGATTGATTTTTATCCATGTATTTTAAATTAAGGAGTTTTCAGAAGTTGATTATATTTAGATGAAATCTCTCCCTCCCCAAATAATATTGTATTTATGCTTTTTCAAAATATTTTGATCCATGAAAGTGTAATCTGAGACTTTTTAAGGATCTGTTGGTTTGAAGTATACTTTCAAAATGAAATTGCCATTGTTTCCTTCTCCCTTTATTTTTATTATAAAGCTTGAAGCTGTAAACCAAACTGAAATATGATTTAAGTTCTCTCTGGACTTTAGTAGATACTTAATGAAAATAGGAACTGCATATAAGTAATCTCTCCTCCCTCTCTCCACACCCCAAGTCCTGTTCTGTTGCCTCATTTTGGCAGGGTTATGGTTTTAGTGTCTGGGAGGGATGAGTGAAGAATGGGAGTACATGCAGGATCATCCAAGGTGGGAAGGTCATTTCAGCTGTGCAAACAGGCACATATACTGAGCAGCAGCAGTACAGGAAGATGCTGGAGGCAGATAGTTTGTTCAGTGACAATAGTAAAGGCATAAATTCATATTGCATGGTAGAAGACAGTGCCAAAGCATTCCTGCATTTTTACCAAGAAAACTCACATTGATAGAGCACATAAAACAATTAACATTATAGTATCAAATGGTGGGCTATTGACATGCTACTGAGGAAGAACTGAGGATATTTCAGTGTACCAGAGGTATTGACAAGCCTGTTATTGTAGTGGTTAAGGTACCAGTTAGAAACTGAAAGACCATAAGTTATATTCCCACTTTAGGTATGAAATTAGCTGGGTGACCTTAGACCAGCCACTGCCAGCTCTAAGAAGGAGGCAATGACAACCTACTTCTAAAATCTTTCCAAGCAAAGTACACAGACTTTTCCAATAAATCACCAGGAGTCCAGACTGACAAATGTACACAATTATGTCCATGGTGTGGCTAAATTTAGGATTTCTAGTTGTTTATGTTTCCACACAGAAAAATAAAATCTGAAAGACAGAATGGGAACATGGAATGTATTAGCATGAACAGGGGAAAAGTTCAACACAGAGAAAGATAAAATGTAACAACTAAAAATTTGACAGCAGAGAATTGAGATTGATTGAGATTGGTCACTTTCAGTGAGGAGATCATACTGAAGATCATACTCAGTGCATGAAAAACAAAGAAGGAACAGCATTACTTTTATTTTAGGAAGTGTATAGCAAAAACAGTACTTGACTGAAATGCAATCAGTGATTCAATAACATTGGTGCAATTTCATAGACAACCTTTTAATGTGACAATTATTGTTCTAAGCACTGATGTGGAAGAAGAGGACATTGATACATTTTATAATCAAGTTTAATTTTAAATAGACAGAACATGCATGCATGATGTGCTGCTTGTGACAAGAGATGTGACCAAAGATTGTAATGGCAAAGTTGGAAACATGAAAGAGGAAACTGTGGTTAGATGGTAAAATTGGTTAGGAAACCAATTTGCCGATTGAACCCTTGGGGATGGCACTGGTGTAGGCATGAGGAATTTCTGGGGAAGACTATTTGGGGTTTAATAGAGATTTCTAAGATCCGTGGTGTGGGCATGTGTGTGAGGGACAGGACAAGAACCAACCTAGAACTGAAGAGAAATTTTCTGACAATTAATCAGAACAACTTGCCTCTGGAAGTTATGGTGCTCCAACAATGGAGGATTTTAAGAAGAGATTGGACAACCATTTGTCTGAAATGGTATAGGATTTCCTGCCTCAACAGGGGATTGGATGAGAAGACCTCCAAGGTGCTTCCTAACTGTTATTCAATTACTTCTGTTAAAAGCCACCAAAATATGGCAAAGAACTATGTCAGCAAATATGAAGAATGATACAGTGGCCAACAGATTGGAAAAGATTGGTCAAATTACATTATAATGGCAAAATAGGGAGACTTAACAGTGTGGGTAAACTATCATACAATTTCCTTAATTTCACATGCTAGAAGAACAATGCTTATGATCATCTAATGCTAATTAGATCCCTATATGAAAAAAGTGATACTTGATGTCCAAATTGGTTTTAGAAATGGCTGCAGAACAAGAGACATTATTGCAGATGCATGCTGAACAATTGAGAAAGCTAAGTTACTACGTATGTCAGTAATTAAAGAAAGACTTTTGATTGTATCCATCCCATCAAGCCATGGAAGTGTTCAGAAAAATTAGAACATACAGGTCAGGAAGCAACAATATGAACAGTATATTTCACCATAGGCTGCTTCCAAAAAGGCAAAGGAGTGTGACAATATTTGTTCCTTATTTATTCAATATATATGCCAAATATATATTAAGGAAAGCTGGATTGGACTAAGCTAAACACTGGTTTAAAACTGGAGAAAGAAGCATCAATAATTTGCACTATGTTGATGATAGTACCCTGAAAGACAAAAACGCAAAGGATATACAAACTCCAGTAATAAAAAATCAAAGCACAAAGTGGAAAAAGGGAACTAAATATCAAGAAGACCAAACTGATGACCTTTACTTCTGCTTTTAGGATTAATAGTAAAGGAACTAGCAGTTAAAATTTTGAAGAAGCAAGATAAGAAGAGTATTGACACCTTGAAAATTTGGTGTTGGGAATGACTCCTGAATATATTGTGAATAGCCAAAAAAACAAACCACTGGAACATTGAACAAATTAACCTGAAGTTCTCACTCCAGGCAAAATGATCAAGCACAAATTATCTTACTTCAATACATTATTCCAAGACCTAGCTCTCTGGAGAAGGTCCCATGTTGGAAAAGGTGAAAGGATAGAGAAAATGATGATCAGCAGCAAGATGGATTCTACTATAGCACTGATGACTGCACCATTGGAAAAGCTAAAGGGTCAGATTAGGAACAGATCATTTTGAAGAAAATCTATCTATATGGTTACTAAGAGTTGACAATGACTTGATGTAATCACAATCATGTTCTACAAATAATTTAAATTAGATTAAAATGTTTCCTACAGAACAAATGCATTTTGAACAGTATATTTGAAAAGTAATAATCCTACAACTGTTCTTTCCCATTATACTTCTTAATGACTTTGTATTAATGTCAGATAAATATGGATAGCACTGACCACCATGCCATCAGAGCATTATTGATTACACTTCTGTAATGATATAGTGACCCAATACAACATTTCTTTCTAAATATAAACATAAAGTACCATATTCTGTTGGCCAAGAGCTCTGGCAAAAGCTAAACCAAAACATATCAATTTTGTTCGACAGTTCTATTTGTAGCTGGCTATAGTATATCCCAGTGGACCAATCCAGCAAGATCTCAGCACCTCCACAGTGCTAGTTCATCAACCTGGTACAATCATTTCTTGTGTCTGTCTTAGTTGATAGCACATTCCAAACCTAATTGTTATCTCCTCAAAACAACTCTATTATTCAGCCTGACACTGCTCCCCCCACTCCCTTTAGCTGTTTGTTGCAGTAATGTTATATTAATGAGCCCTGAAGATAAACGAATTGGAGATCAGAGTGCTGCTTGTTCATAAGGAAGTTGATTTTTTATTTATTTAATCACTGAGGCTGTAGGCAACAAAGGGAAGATTTATGCTATCAAGGGGAACATAGGATGGATCCCAATGAAATGCTGTATGAATGGGAAAGATTTTGTAAACATGCATGCTATTATTGATTTTCTTTTTATGTCAACAAGTAAAGATCCCTCTAATCTCTGTTCCCTCTTGACTTATTACAATTTTAAAAGCTTACCTCTTCATTGAACTGCTTAAACTTTTCATGAAACAATCTACTTCTGGCAAATATCACCCCCTTTCTCTAAATGTTCATTTATAATTTGATATTTAAAAGTTGCTGCAGAGATGTAGTATTTCATTAAGTGATCTTTGAACACTATCCTTTTCAAACACATTTTTTTTCACCCAGTGTGTGATTAATTAATTAGCTGTGATTAATTACAAAATGTGACACTGGTCATTATTACAGCTTGCTAGGTTTTCACTCAGCTCAGAATACAACTTAAATGTGAAACCTGGGTTAATTGCTTATCATACATAGCTGTAACCATGGCTGCTGCTCAGGGGTGGGATTCAAATGTTTTAACAACGGGTTCTGTGACCGTGGCTTAGGTGGTAGGTGTGGCTTGGTGGTCATGTGACTGGGTGGACATGGCTTGGTGGTCATATTATTGGCTGGGTGTGGCCAACTCAATATCACTCACATTGAGGCACGCATCTCGTCCCCTGGCCTCTCATGACTGTGGGGATGCTGCAACAGTTGTAAGTGTGAAAAATGGTCATAAGTCACTTTTTTCAGTGCCATTGTAACTTTAAATGGTCATTCCACATAAGCAAAGTAACAGCAAACTCCAGAGACGTTCCTGAGACAGGAAGTCTTGTCCTGCCAAGAATGTAATAAGGGTTAATGGAGAGACAGTTTCTGTAAGCAACACCAGAATGTTTCCTTCCTGCCTTCCTTACAGGATTAGGCCAGTAATTTCTTCTAACAACCGGTTCTCCAAACTGCTTAGAATGTTAACAACCGGTTCTAGCCAACAGGTGCGAACTGGTAGAATCCCACCCCTGCTGCTGCTGTTTAAACTGTGATTAGACTAAGAGGTTGAATTTATACTTTAGAATTCAGTAGATTGGGAAAAGATTTGGAAGACCTCAAGCAGGTGAAAACAAATGCAAAATATTCGGGAAAGACAAAAATGTTGTACAGTGTAAATAAAAAACATAGCTACCAAGAATTAATCAAAAAAGAACAAAGAGTAGTTAAGCTAAAACACATGAAAAAACAAAAAGAATTTTAGATGGAAATAAAAGAATCTCTTTTCAGTTTTTTTCAATAGATTTATTAAACTTTACAAATATAAAAATGTTGTACAAATGAAGAAAAATATAAAAACTACAGAAAAGAAACAAAAGTAGAAAATTAAAAACACAGAAAAGAAATAAAAATATATAAAATATGACTTTTCCCTCCCTGGAGACATGTATAAACAAGTTGACATTCTCCATTTCATCTTTTTTAAAAAAAATATTTTCTTCCCTTATCTCATCCCTTATTAATGATCAAATAACAAAAAAAACCCCATAATTTATTCCTACAAATCAAAAGTATATTAAGAGCTATCAGAAACATTAACATATATATGTTAAACTTCAAAACACATTCTTTTCTCTAAGAAATAAAACAGAAAAAAATCTGTCCCCATTTTAAAGCCTTGTCATACAATCCTGATCAAAAATAAGTCCTATTAATAGCTTCCAGAAATCATAAGATATATATTTTAACCTTTTTCCAACAGATTCACTTTATAAATCTTTTTATTTTAATTTTAAACTTAATCTTTAGTTCCATTAAGTGGTGTCCCAAAAGCTGATTTCTTATCATTTTCTCTTTTTCTTCTTCCAGGAACAGCTTGAGTAATTTCTCTTTGTTTTCTTCCAAAAGAGTTTCCTTGGTTTCACACAGAACTTTTGTAAATTCCAAGACACTCACTGATTTATTGGCTATATATTCACTTTGATTATTAAGAGATTAACTATTTTCATTTGTAAATCCATTGGTTATTGTTTTCTACTGCTCTTGTATCCTGGCATTTTAAAATCCATTTTCAGACCCACATCTTTTTTTCATATCACTTTCATAATCTAGCATTTTTAAAAAGTCCAAATCCACATTCAAATCAGCCTCAGTCTGTGTTTTATCCAATAAAATATGATGTCCTTCTATGTGCTCTGCTAGAGTATCACCAAACCTTCAACTTCTGAGCAAGTTGTTCACAAATAACCTTAATTATTTCTGTAGTCAAATAGTATTGCTTCACTGTGTTAATGGGTCTGTTTTGCTTTAAGAGTAATATTTTGCTCTCTCTCAAGTTTCTTCTCATCATCTGTCTAATTTTTAATCAACAAAACTTTCCTATGGGAGGATTTCTTACAATTAGTTTCAAAGACTCCATATATTGTTTCATAAATTTTAAGCACCCTATGGAAATATTCTTTGAAATCCATCTAATTCCTTAACTATCCAAAATCAACATTGTAATTCCCCTTTTACTGTTTTCAAAAAATTAAAGTGATTCATATTAATCCTTAAATTTATTCAGAACATCTTTCATCCAGGTTGGATGGAAAAGCTCATGGTATTCTGTAGCTTGTCTTTCAGAAGGAAATTAATAAGAAACTTCCCACTGTAACCAAAAGAGTAGAGAGGTGAACTCTGTGTCTCTTTGAAAGGTGTTGACCTTGGCTTAGACTCCCCAGCCCCTAGCCCTCTCAATCCCACTGAATAATGCTATTTTGTGATCTATTCCCAGTATTATCTGTGTGGAGCCAGCATGGAAGATCCTTGTCTTCTCAATTCAAAAGGAGTTTTGAGGACATGAACTTTTCACCAGTTCCTATTTCTGTCAAGTTTGTCAGCTCCACAGCAAGTAGAGTTTTGCTCAACCTGCTATGTTGCTTCGAAAAATAAAAATAAAAAGATATTTTGAAAGGAATGAAAAAGGCTAAACACTGATTGTACAACAAAATAAAATGAGAAATAAAGTATTGAAATAATTTTGGATGAAACTGAAGTCAGACACTGTTGGAAATAATAAATGTATCAATAACAACTCCCAAAACCAGAAAAAATAAATTACCCCAAACAATAAGAAAGCTTCAATTCAAAAAGAAATCATTTTGGCGGAAAAACAAATCTGGTCACGTTGCCAACTTCAAAAGCTGATACAAAAATTTATGCCACCAGATAAAGACTGAATGCACCAATTATCACATGAAACAAGAAGAAAACCTTCTTCACACCAATTGCACCCGCACTTTCTAATTTTGTAAACAACAAACTAAAAGACTCAAGATCCATCCCACCCCTGAAAGAACTTAATTGTAAAGACTGCAACGACAACACTTTTAAAGCCAACTTCTTTAACACATTCTTTGGCTCAGTATTTGTAAACAGCAATGGATCATGCCCAGTATTTCCTAATCGAACTACAGACAACTACAATGATCTAATATATATCAATTTTACAGAAGACAATGTTGAAACAGCACCACGCAATCTAAAACCATCTCTATCTATTGGATTGTTGAATAGCTTTATGTCATCAATGAAGAGAATACAGTTGCTCTTAATATGATCACAGAGGTCATTTATGTAGAGCATGAAAAGAGTTGATCCTAGAACAATGTCTTGGGGGACACCACTGTTGACAGGAACAGAATTTGATAGGACTCTCCCAATTGTGACCATTTGTTGTCTGTTTGACAGGAATGCTTCTATCCAGTTATGCAAGTTTCCAGAGATACCATAAGACTTTAGTTTTAGGAGTAGTTTGTCGTGTACCACTGAATCAAAGGCTCTACAGAAGTCTATGTAGATTGCTCTATTGCTTTGCCCTTATCAAATTGTGTTGTTCATATGTTTTTGCAGTATAAGAGTTGCAGATCACACGATAATTTTTTTCTGAAACCAAATTGTTTATTGGAGAGTAGGTTGTTTGTCTCAAATTGGAGGATAATGGATTGGTTAAAACACACTGATGAAAAGAAAGAAAACAGACTGATGAAAAGAAAGTAATGTGCTGTAAGAGTACTGAAAAATGATAAGTCTGCCATTGTACTTGACATAATTTGAGAAATATTCGCTGATAGAGTAGCTATACCTTAAGGCCCAGTCCAACTGGCCGACGGACACAAAACGTATGCATAAAGGACACAGCGGATGAGCAAAATTTCAGGGGTGGCTCCATCTGTTGTCATCTGCTCCAAAAAGTGATGAAAATTTGCATAAACAGAATGGAAAAGAACGGAAAAGAATGGACATGGGTAGTATGTAGTGGGGATGTTAAATGGATGGAAATAGGAAGCCTTGCGAATGACAGTGGATGGAAGAGGATAACACATCCGAAGGGGTTCCGGGGGAGAATTTCAAAGTGGATGCATAGCGGAAGGGGCAGATGCATAGCGGATGAAGCGGATGCATCACAGATGCCTATAGGAAACAAAGGGGATGCTGTGCGGATGTATATCGGATGCAAAGTGTTCACTGCACATGCGGGGAGTATGAATTGCGTCAACTCCATGGATATAAAAGGATGGAGCACACACGCAGTCAGCATACAAGGGAAAGATGTGCTGCCACATACATCTTTCAGGAAAACCATGGTTCGTCAGTCAGGCAAGAAGAGGAAGCCTGTGCCTACTCGCTCAAGCCCTGGCAAGGTGAACAAGGGGAAGAACCAGCATCCCACCCCCGGCACTGACTCTGAAGCTACTGCTGCTGTTGTTGCTTCTGCTGCTATGGTAGACCAGCCCCAACGATCTCAAGCCCCTCAAAGCCCTGCTGCTGAAGGCCCTATTGCTCAAGCCCCTGAAGGCCCTGAAGGCCCTGCTACTCAAGCCCCTGAAGGCCCTGCTTCTCAAGCCCCTGAAGGTGCTGGACAATCTCCAGAAGGCCCTGATGCTGAAGCCCCTGAAGGCCCTGCTGAAGCCCCTGCCAGAGGGAGGAAGAGACAAGGGAAGCAGAAGGGAGAGAGGAAACAGTACACCGTTTCCTAGGAGCACGAGGATGAGGTGCTGGAATGGCTGAGGGAGAAAGAGTACCTGTGGAGAAAGGGTCACAGACTGTATCGGGACACCAAGAAGAAGCAGGCATCATGGAGAGACAAGGCAGAGAGCCTGGGGCACACTGCAGAAGTACTCCTTGGATGGTGGAAGCACATGCACACCTGGTATGGCAAGCGACACCTCAAGAAATCCGGGCAGGGCACTGTCAAGCTCACTGACCGGGGAATGGACATCATGGCCAAGTGCAGTTTCCTGGAGGGTGAGCCACCTCCACAGTCCCTGCCCACTTAACAACTGAGACCATGGACATGACTCAGAGTGACTGAGAATAGTGTCAGAGACTGAGTTGTTTACTTGTTAAGTTTATCTTTGCTTAAGACACTTAGTACAGTTTACTTGGTTCATTTTGCTTATTTAATAAAGTCATAAAGTTTACCTAAGAATGTTAATGAAGGTTACCTTTGCTTAACACATTTAATACAGTTTACTTGGTTCATTTTGCTTGTTTAATAAAGTCATAAAGTTTACCTAAGAAAGTTAATGAAGGTTACCTTTGCTTAACACACTTAATACAGTTTACTTGGTTCATTTTGCTTATTTAATAAAGTCATAAAGTTTACCTAAGAAAGTTAATAAAGTTTATCTTTGCTTAAGACACTTAGTTTACTTGGTTCATTTTTTTTACTTAATAAAGTGTTGGTGAAAACTTTGAACAAATGGTAAAGCCTTTGCATGCTTGTGGGATAGATAAGGATAGTTGTTGGATAGATAAACCTCCAGTGCAACCATAGTGGGACTGTATGGTCCACCATCCCAGTTGCCACACATATGGACCTTTATTATCAATAACAATTTATTCATTGATCAACACATTTTAAAATAAACAAAGCTCTTTATTAATGCCCTATTCATTGTAGGGCCACTCAACATACATGGCACAATCTCATCAGTGTTATGAGACAGGCTCAAGGAAGCATCCATTAAGCATCTACCATCCTGTCTTGCCACTCCACTGCTCCAGCTGGGGAGTTGCACCAGTGTTTCAGGAGGGTGCACTGCTTCTTCCCTTCATGTGAAGCTCTGTTGGGGCCTTGTACATCCACAGTGTCTATCAGGTTTCGTCCTTGCCTCCATTCACCAGGCTCATGTCCCCATTGCCTTGTTGACGGTTCACAAGTCTGTTCTGCAACACTGGGTAGCAGGTGAACATGAGATTATGCAGGATGCAGCAAGCTTCCACGATGCTCCTCACAGTCTCTGGGTCATGCTGCATGATGGTGAGAAGTATCTGGAACCTGTTGGCCAGGATGCCAAAGGCGTTCTCTACCACCCATCTTGCCCTGGACAGCCTGTAGTTGAAGATCCTCTCTTCACGGGTGAGGTATATTGAACAATACAGCTTCATGAGGTAGGTTCTGAGGGAGAATGTGTCATCATCAACGATGAAGTAGGGCACATCTTGTGTGTCATTGGGTAGGGGGTCTGGACCTGGAAAACCCATGATGAGGTTGCATTCCAGCCCATCCTTGAGGTCACCTGCATTGTATACCTGGCCATCTGAAGCTGACCCGTTGCCTGAAGCATCGATGTAGATAAACTTGTGGTCAGCATCAACCATGGCAAAGAGGATGATACTGAAGAAGCCCTTGTAGTTGTAATAAGTGGACCCTGAGTTAGCTGGAGCTTTGCAGGCCACATGCTTCCTATCTATGGTTCCAATGGTGTGGGGAAAGTTCCACCTTTGATACCACTCTTCTGCAAGTTTTCCCCAGCCTTGTTCAGTGGTGGGGCACCTGAGGAACTCCTCCACATATTCTTCAATGATGGCCTGTACCACTTCTCTGACCATTTTGCTGATGGTGTTGTGTGGCACCCTCCATGCATGCTGCATGCTTCTCTATGTGGTTCCAGAGGCCAGGGGCCGCAGAGTCAGTGCCACCTTCAGTCCAGGGTCCAGGTTGGCACAGAGGTTGGTGCTAGGCTTGGTCAACCTGGGTGTCAGCCTTCAAGATCTTCTACTATTGCTTTGCATCTTTCGGCTGGCATAAGAAATGGGGGGGGGGGGAAGGGGAGGAAGGGAAAGTCTGGGAAGTGAGCTGGAGGTGTTACATTCTTCTGTTGTGTAGATGGGGGGGGGGGAAGCAGACAATAGAGTTAGGTTTCTATTTCTCGCTTAGCTTTCTTTTCTCTGCGCAACTGCAACCCGTTATCAAAATATGCCAAGGTCAACAGACAGAGGCCTCATCATCACCTGAAGATGACCACATGATCATATTCACAACTTCTAATTGGAAGTGTCATCTGAACTATTGGGGGTGGGAACATTTCCATCACTTTGTATATGTGAATTGCGCGCCTAATTTCTCAGATTCAGAATTCTTTGGTTGCTACCACTTCACTTTCAGTAAAAGATGTCTTTTCTCTAAACTAAAGAGTCTAAGTATTTCTTTCCTGGATTTTGAATGGAGCTCCGGCTGACATTATTCTGAATCTCCCTACCAGCCCACCCGGAGAGAATACCCAATTTTCTTCTGAGGGGGCCTGGACATTATGTCATCTTCAAATAGTGACCAAGAGGATCCGGGAGCCATTGGAGGGCAAGATTTTGTGCTGATGCAGGAAGCCCAATCGCTAGCAGAGCTCAGTCTGGAAGAGGATCCAGCTGTGAAGCCCAGATGGTCGGTGGGGGTTGGTTGGAAAGATCCGGAGAAGGACACCCCCCCGGGGTCACAACTACCCGCCGGCGTGGAAAAGAGGAGCCTTGACAAGAGAAGGAAAAGAGGGATTGTTGTAACTATGTATCATTTATGTGTTTGCAACTATGTATCAATGCAACTATGTATCATTCAGACATTTGCAACATTGTATCATTCACGTGTAATCATTAAGCTTCTATCTTCTCAGTGACCTTTTACAGGGCACGTACAGAGACAAGGAGTCAA
>BLBF01000062.1:7462209-7483465 GCA_015471245.1 Laticauda colubrina | reverse complement strand
TAAACAATCACCCCCTTTTGAATGAGCATAATAAAAGAGCGTGTACCCGGACATTCAGGGCGCACTCATCGTGAGGAACTTCGTCTCCTGTCGTTTCTCTCTCCTTCGCTCCCTATCATGAGACGCCCATCTGATGCGGGATAGCAGATACCGCAAGGGATCTCTTACTGGATCAAGCCAGGGGACTCCTGAATGAAGCCTTTGAACAACCCCAAGCTGCACAAAGGTATGAAGGGGGAGGGGAAGTAGCCCCAGCCAGAAGAAGCAGAGCAGCTCCCTCTCCCATAAATCAACCCGATCCAGCAGCAGCCCCGGGGCTTTCAGCGAGAGGTGTGAGTCCTAGAAGGCGTAGAGCTCCTAGGCTGCCTCTGTTAGAAGTAAAATATGGGGGGGGGGGGATCCCAAAATCTTGGAATTTTTCCTAGCTCAAATTTGGAGCCATATGGAAGAATACGGGGAGGACTTTCCCTCAGAAGCAGCCAAAGTGAGGTGTGTTACCAGGGCTCTGGAGGGAATAGCAGCAGAGTGGATGGTGACCTTGCATAATGATAATGCTCCTCAGTTGCTGAACTACAACCTGTTCATGGCTGCACTGAGGGCTAGGTTTGAGGACCCACTGGCAGAGTGCAAGGCCCGAATTAGGATGAAAACCATAAAAGAGGTCTGTGGCTGATTACACCCAAGAATTTAGACAGTTAACTGGCCATTTCCGAGGCTGTCCTCAAGAAGCCCTGATAGAACTGTTTAAAGATGGTTTAAATGTAGATGTGTACCAGAGATGCATTGCTAGAAGAGACCCCAATGACTTGCAGATGTGGTACTTGCTGGCAGAAGAAGTGGAGATTGATTTAACCTGAAGCAAATGGCGGGGAGATTATGGGTGGAGCAAGTTTTCCCCTCCACGTCCTCAAGAGGCTCCCAAATCTCAGAGGGGAGGAGTGGCGGAAAGACCCAACCCCTCGGCCTGCTCTCGATAAGGGAGGGAAGGTCACCGGGCTGTGAACTGCAGAGTCAAGCTGGAGCCAAAGGGGGCGCCAAAGGAAGGAAAGAAACCTGAAAAATCCCCAGCGAAGCCTCGCGAAACAGCACTAAAGTTGAAAGAGATGGCAGAGGTCTCCCCTCCCACAGGAGAGGAATCAGAAACCCCAGTGACCCCTGAGGAGGAGGATTTTGACTCAGAAGATGACTTCCTGGTAAGTCCAAGCGTGGGCCTTATGACCATTCTGGTGAAGTTGAGGGTACCCAATTCAGGGGTCGAAGGGGAAATGCTAGCCCTGTTAGATTCTGGGTGTACAAGGTGTATAATCAACACGGAAGTAGTGAAGAAAATGGGCCTAAAGCTAAAACCTTTGAAGATGCCCATTTCCTTTTGCCAACTAGATGGATCAGTGGCTGGAGGTTGCCCCGCACATTTTGTCACGGAACCTATAGAAGTGGTCATGGGAGAGCATGATGAGACCCTTCGTTTTATTGTGGTTCCTGGGATGGAGCAACCATTAATACTGGGACTGCCCTGGCTCCGGAAATGGAACCCCCAGGTTAACTGGAGGAAGGGGTTGTTGCGCATACGCACAAAGCAGTGACCGAGAGGAGGGGCCAGATCCCAGCCAAAGCTCGAGGACCTAATTGAAATAGCTTCCACAGGTACTGAGCCCGTGAAAGGGGAGGAGAAAATTCTCAAGGAGTATTGGGATTTAAAAGAAGTGTTCAGTGAGAAGGTCTCGGATGAGCTTCTGCCTCACCGGCCAACAGATTGTGTTATTGAGATCTTGCCTGGGGTGAAGCTCCCGAAACCAAAGTTGTACTCAATTACCCCATGGGAATTGGAAGAGCTAAGATTGTTTATAGATAAAAATCTGGAACGTGGTTTCATTCAACCTGCTAGACCCTGGGTAGTGGCCCCAATGTTTTTCCGGGAAAAGAAAGATGGTTCCAAGCAGTTGATGGTGGACTACAGAAATTTGAACGCTATTTCTGTTGAAAACGTGTACCCCCTTCCTTTGATGAAGGACATGTTGGCCCATTTAGCGAAGGGAAAGATTTTCACGAAGTTGGATTTGAAAGAAGCATACTACTGAATTCGAATTAAGGAAGGGGATGAGTGGAAGACTGCTTTTAACTGCCCGATGGGTTGCTTCCAATTCAACGTTCTTCCTTTTGGTTTACAAGGGGCCCCAGCTGTATTCATGCAAATGATCAACCAAGTGTTACATGAACATTTATACAGGGAGGTTCTGGTTTATCTTGATGATATCCTTATCTACACAGAAACTCTGGATGAACATGTGAAACTAATGCGGTCAGTTCTACAGAAACTGTGTGCTGCTAAGTTGTATGCTAAATTGTCAAAGTGTGAATTCCACCAAGACAAAATTGACTATTTGTGATATCGCATTTCATCTGAAGGCATAGAGATGGATCCAGAGAAGGTGTGTGCCATTCTGGAATGGGCTCCACCACGCATCAGAAAACAACTTCAAAGCTTTTTGGGATTTGCAAATTTTTACCGGCAATTCATCCCGACATTTGCTAAGATAGCAATGCCCATCACAAAACTCTTAAAAACAAAAGGGGAGGTGAAGCCAAGGCCAGGAAAGCCACTGGAGTGGTCCATGGAGTGCCAAGCAGCTTTTGAAAAGCTAAAACGACTGTTTGCTGCAGAACCAGTGCTGAAGCACCTGGATATGGACACTCCTTTCATGATTCAAGCCGATGCAAGTGATGTGGCTATTGGAGCGGTGTTACTTCAAATCAACGAGAAAGGGACCTTACAGTCTTGTGCGTATACCTCCCATAAGCTGTCTGAAACAGAGAGAAGATGGGCTGTCTGAGAGAAAGAAGCTTTTGCAGTTCGTTGGTCCTTACTGACCTCGAGACATTTCCTGGAAGGAGCAAAACACCCATTTGAGGTATGGACTGATCATAAGAATTTGGAAGCCTTAAAAACGCCCCGGAAACTGTCCCCTAAACAAGTTCGCTGGGCCCAATACTTCAAGCGATTCAATTTCTCATTGAAGTACATTCCAGGAGGGAAGAACTTCATGGCAGATGCTCTCTCTAGACTACCCCAATATAATAGTACGCGCCAGGAGGTGATAAGCCCAATTGTCTCACCCAAACATCTAGCCACCACAGTGATCAACAGAGCCCAAAAGAAGAACCAAGAAGTGGTTTTATCGAATGACCTAACCGAACAATTAAAAGAAGCTTTAAAACTGGACGAATGGTTCCTGGCTCATTCAAGTGACTATACAGTTAGAGATGGTTTGGCTTGGGTAGGGGCCAAGTTGTATGTGCCACAGGTGCTGAGGGGCCAAATACTACAACAGGCTCATGATTCTAAAGCAGCTGGCCACTTTGGATTTGTGAAGACCTTACATCTGTTTAAGCGGCAATTCTGGTGGCCTACTTTAAAGAAGGACATTGAAACTTATGTAGCTAGCTGTCCAATTTGTGCTTCGGCAAAGAGACCTCCTGGTAAGCCAGTAGGATTGTTACAAAATGTAGCTAGACCAACGGCTCCCTGGAAGGAAATCTCTATCGACTTTATAGTAGAATTACCTGAAAGTGGTCGAAACACGGTCATCTGGGTAGTGACTGATTTGTTTTCCAAACAAGTACATTGCATACCTTGTTCCAAGATTCCCTCTGCTAAGACGCTGGCTAAACTGTTTATTTCACATATCTATAGGTTACACGGTGTTCCGGAATGCATAATCTGACAGAGGGGTCCAGTTTACCTCAAATTTTTGGAAAGAGTTCCTGAAGTTAATATGCTCCGCCCAGGGGTTAAGCTCCGCCCACCACCCCCAAACTAATGGGGCCTGTGAGAGGACTAATGCAGTGTTAGAACAATATCTTAGATGTTACATAAATTATCAACAAGATAACTGGTCCAAATTATTACCATTTGCCGAAGTGGCACTGGATTTACTCCATTTAAAGTGGCTTCAGGACAAGATTTCATTCCCATACCTGAACTTCCTCGTGAAAAACCTCACATCCATTCGTTGGATGAATGGATAACTCAACTCCAACTTAACTGGCCAGTGACACGCAAAGCATTAGATGAGGCCCATCAAGCTCATAAGAAATTTGCAGACAAGAAAAGATCCCCTCAGAAAGTGGGCGACAAGGTTTTCCTGTCCACCAGATACCTGCAGACCACTCAAAAGTCAAAGAAGCTTTGTTAAGCCTGGGTTCCCCAACCAGGGTTAGGTAGACAAGCTAAACAGAATGTGCAGCGTTAGTCAGATAGGCACACAGATAAATGAGCGAGCTAAGCTTGTATGTTTATTAACATACAGTAAAAATAACAGATACGCTTGTGCTATCAAGAATATGTTTTATTCCAGTATAAGTTTATAGCATAGTCAAAAACAGTCCTATATTCATTTACCATGTAGTCAGTCCATTCAGGGATATTCAATTAGCAAAGTCCATGTAGAATATCCTATTGTCAGTTCTCATAAATCAGTCCGTTGTCTCTCCCGTTCGAGCAATGCAGTCTTGCTTCCAAGCAGTAATCATGGATCATCAAAGCCAGAGAGAGAGCGAGCAAGCTGTAGCCTTGCTACTTTTATATGGTTTTCATAACCACACCCACAGTTGCTATTTTACAGTTAAAGCTGCATACACTAACTATGATTCATAGTTAGTATTTTCACCTAAAACAGTTAGGGTGAACAATGTTATCCCTAACAAGCTTGGACCTAAGTATGTTGGTCCTTTCACGATTGAACGGATTATAGTTCCTGTAACAGTCCAGCTGAACTTACCCAAAACTCTTCGATGAATTCCATGTTAGTTTGCTAAAACCTGAAAGTACTTCTGATTTAAGACCCATCCAGGCTGACCCTCCCATACCAATACTGATTGAAGGTGAACATTTTGAAGTTAAAGAAATTCTGGACTCTCGCAAATGGAGGGGTCGTCTCCAGTATCTTGTAGCCTGGAAACACTTCCCTTCTTCGCAAGCCGAATGGGTTAACGAAACTGACATTAAAGTCCCTAAGTTGGTCAAAGCATTTCGTTCCAAGTATCCTGATAAGCCTTATTGTTTTGTAATTGTTTAATGATTAATAATTGTCTTTATATTTTCTCCTCTCTCTCCTCTAGGACTGATGGTTTTCCTTTTTCTAGGAGGGCCGAATGTCAGCCTTCAAGATCTTCTACTATTGCTTTGCATCTTTCGGCTGGCATAAGAAATGGGGGGGGGGGAGGAAGGGATAGGTCTGGGAAGTGATCTGGAGGTGTTACATTCTTCTGTTGTGTAAATGGGGGGGGGGAAGAAGACAATAGAGGTTAGGTTTCTATTTCTCGCTTAGCTTTCTTTTCTCTGCGCAACTGCAACCCGTTATCAAAATATGCCAAGGTCAACGGACAGAGGCCTCATCATCACCTGAAGATGCCCACATGATCATATTCACAACTTCTAATTGGAAGTGTCATCTGAACTATTGGGGGTGGGAACATTTCCATCACTTTGTATATGTGAATTGCGCGCCTAATTTCTCAGATTCAGAATTCTTTGGTTGCTACCACTTCACTTTCAGTAAAAGATATCTTTTCTCTAAACTAAAGAGTCTAAATATTTCTTTCCTGGATTTTGAATGGAGCTCCGGCTGACACTGGGTCTCAGATGCTCTACAAGTTTGTCAAACATGGCTGGTGGCATCCTCATGAAGTGATGGAATGCACGAGGGTCTTCATTCCTCAGCTCCACCATCAACTGATCATACAGTCCAAACTCCATTCTTCTCACGATCCATCCTCAGACCCACACAGCTCTTGGACATCTTCTTCTTTTCCTTCTGTGTAAAACTTGAAACAGTCTGAACAGGTTTTGGTTCTGGTGATGAATGAGCGCAGCTCTCATACGAACTGTGTCATCATCCATGGTGGAGAACAATTGATGATGTTGAAGACCAAGACCAAGGGTGAAGAGGTCTGTACACTACGGCTGCTGGACTGAAAGTGAGATCCAGATGATTTCTCCCTCTTTTTATAGAAAATATCTTTTGTCCGCTAGGTGTCCTTCTACATACTATAGACATACTTCAGACATCCTAAATATATGAGATACATCCCAGATACAAACGTTTTGTCCATTTTTAATACTTTATATACGAGATGCATACACTTACATCCTTTCTATTTCTGTGCTACTAACACTGTGTAGACGTTCCATGTACCTTTTGTTTCCTCCCTCTTTCCATTTTCAGCTGCAGCGGATGTGAGTTGAGGAGATGGCCAGAGGATGCAGAGAGGATACAGCAGACGTTTAATGGATGATAAATGGACATATAATGTTTGTTGCTCGTATGTCACGGATTTACATCATACACGGCGGAAAGTTCATCCGTTCACAAAGTTTTGTGCAGCTTAAAACTTCTTGCACGGATGAAATTGCAGTGGATGGATGCTCGATGGATAGAGTGTATGAAACACGTATGCAGTGAGTACACAACGGATGCATAGCGTTTTCCACCGGATGGCAAGCTTTTTTTAACATTTTACATCCTCTTTGCATTCATAAGTGCAGTGGGACCGGGCCTTTAAGGCATATGTGAAGCTGCACCTGTGCCTCATAACTAGAAAATAGAGAAATAACAGAAATTTCTACCAACAGAGAAATAAAAGAAAGAATGAACAAAACTACATGGGTGGCAGGGCTAATTTGTTTAGTGTGCTTGGAAGAATTCGATTTGAAATAATACAATGACAATGAACAACATTTGAGAAGTCTAATGTGACTTCAGACCAGATTTTTGCTCTTAAGTATTTATAAATGTGAAAAAGAAAATGAATTGTTATTATCTTAAAAAAAAAAGATGAAAAGGTGAATAGTTTTGAGTTATGGATTGCTTTTCCCATACATGGAATTGATGGTTATCTGCTGCATGTAATAAGAACAGTCTATGGTTGCACTAAACTCAGGTATGAATAAATGAAACATTTAGCAAATGATTCAGTATTGGTCATGAATAATAAGAGGATATATATCCCTTTGGGTGTTTATGTATAATTATACATAGAATGTTTGTGGGTATGTAGAGATATGTTGGTATATATCTACTTTCGTATTCAAGCAATGCCTATTTGCAATCTGATAAATCAAATGATTTATATCAAATGTTGAATGGATTAAATGATGCGCCAAAGAATGGATCTGAAAATTAATGTGTCAAAGACAAATATTTGACAGGAAAAATTGAGTCAGTGATTACATTTTTTTTCATAAAAAATGAAAAATTACATCAAGTAGATGAATTCATGTACTTTGCTAGAATGTCTACTAAAGATGGAAAAATGAATAGAGAAAAATAGCTGAAATGCGAGTAGAAAGGTAGCGTGTAGGACGCAATATGTTATGGGAAATGGATGCTTATTGAAAGAACCAAAAATGATTATGTGTATCATTAGCAAGCTTCTGTTAGCTTGGTTGTATAGAAGTGAAAATTGGGTTTTCATGAAAAATAAAAGGTTAAATTGAATTCAGTAATCTTTTAAGAAGTAGATTAGGTAAAAGAAGTACAGAATCATAAGGCCTGAGGATACTTCAGAGCTCATTTAGTCCAACCAATACATTTTCAGGAGAGGGATGTAAGAATAGATTTCAAGGCTAGAGAGTTATATGGAGTTACAATAGATAATGACAGTAGAAGCTAGTTTTTGTTAATTTACTTTATTGCCCTTAAATTGTTTTCGTTCTACTGTATTTTTCTGCAACTTTGCATAACATTATTTTTATTGAAAAGGAATAATATGATCAATATCTGTCTATCTGTGATCCGTTGCTAGGTGTATGTTCAAAACAACAACAACAAATAATGATACATTTCTTAATCCTCCAAAGCTTGAAGGATAATCTAAAACCAATTAATAGTACTATTCTAAACATATGTACTCAGAAATAAGTTCTATTATTTCTATCAAAAATTGTTATATGTAAATACATATAGCATATATTACAGATAAGTGTATATCGTATTGTAACCTTTCCTTACCTTATGATTGTACAATGCAACTAATTTCTAAGTAGGTATAGATACAATTATGTTTTAGTTTGTTAATTTCTCCAATTAGTTTGCAATTTTAACATCATGCTTGTCTGTCAAACTCATGGCTCATGGCTCAGATGCGTCACACACTGGCCACGCCCACACCCGGATTAACAAAGGGGGAAAAAGTTATGATATGTCACTTGATGCTGTCATGATGATACGAGTTTGACACCCCTTAAACATCTCTTAAATTTTACAGACAGCATCATGAAAAAATCTTGAGAATTCAAAAGCTTGGTATTTGTTTTGTGGTGTTTTGGCTAATACTAAGGCAAGGCAGTGGATTCTGAGATATTATCATCCCAAGAATAAAGCCAAACAACCAATGTATAGAGCATTTATTATGATATATATTAAACAATGAATTATTTTCTCCTTCAATTTAGTTCCAAAAAAGGAACCGAATATTCTGAATTTTGAAAATGATTAAAGGTAATCCTTGATTTCTTACAACCATTAGTTTAGCAACAGTGTAAAGTTACAGTGACACAAAAAAAATGTCTTACAACTGAATGTCATAGCCATTGCAGTGTATCTGGGGTCATGTGAAGAAAATTTGAGTGCCTGGCAACCAGCATGTATTTATGACATTTGCAATGTTCCTATGTCATATGATCACCATTTATGATCTTCCCAGTTGGCACGAGCAAAGTCAATGGAGGAAGCAAGGTTCACTTAATGAATCTGGCTTTCAATAAATATGGAGAGTGTGTGGGGTATGTGCAAGAGATGGCATATGGGTTAAGAATGGATGTGGAGGAGTGGTGTAGGCTAGGAAGAGTCCATGGGGGTGCACAATAGATTCATGCAGGTTCAGAAGGTCACACATAGGCAGGGAGGATATCTGGTGATGCATAAGAGGTTCCATGCAGGTTAGGAAAGGCACACAGGGCAGTTCAAGCGAGGAAATGGGTGGGAGTATATAAGAAGTGCTCTGTGGGTTGAAAAAAGCATGTGGGGAGTGGAGTTGATTAGGGATGGGACACAGGGTACACAAGAGGTGCCATATGGGTCAAGGAAGTCACATGAGGAATGAAATGGGTCAAAAGAGCATGTGTGTGGGAAACAGTGCTGGGAAAAGTGGGTGAGTGATTCTTTCTCCTTGTTCCTCCCTCTCTCCCATCCTTTTTTCCTTTATTCTTCTCTTTATCCTCTCTCCACTTCCTGTCCTTTCTCAGCGAGCTAGTAAATGGCTGCTGGATCGGGAAAGGAATGAGGGATTGCAAGAGTGACTGGGAAACTATCATGGTACATTGAAAAGGAGGATCACATGACTGCAGCAGTATGATTGAAGCAGTAGCCTGGAGTAGCCATAACTTTCCAAATTTCATTCTGTAAATTAGCCTATTTGAAGTATCTTGATTCAAAAACTTGCTTTGTGATGCATTGTTCATAATGAATTCATTTATAAGTTATTTAAAAACAGAGCTTTTGAAGTATATAGATATTATGTACTACAAAAGATATATAAACAGTTATAACTTAAAAAACTTAAACAATTTTTTTTTAGACAGAGAAGAGTATTCATGAGCCATTTTCCTTCTAGTGATTTCCAACTCCCACTTTCAATTCTATACATATTAATTTAACACTTAGATTTCTGTGAGAAGAACAAACTTAAAATGCTGTGAAGGTAATATTATTTATTTATGAAAGGCTTTGGGTTTTGATTAAAAGTTTAAAAAATGGAAGCAACCCCCTTGGGATGAAAGTAAACTCTATTGAGACCATTAGACTGGCAGAGTGGGTGGATCCAACTGTCACAGAGAATCAAGCTGAAAGAAAGATATATTACTAGGTTTCTAGTGGCTATAAATGAGAATAAAATATTCAGTGCTACGTTGCAAGCCACCTCAGTGTATGTGATTTATTGAAAAAGAGCTCATACTGTAGCTAACAAGGTACTGAAAACACAGTGAACATCATTGCCAGAATTAATGAATATACCTTAAAGCTCACCTGTTTGGAAATGATTATGGAAAAAATAGGTTATTATAAATTGATTACTGTTTTCAGTAGCTGAAATTTATGGTTAGATCCATGTTTGCTATGGAGAAGGATTGTTGGTTTTGGGATGTTGGCTGTAATATGACATTCTATTAAATAAATACAGTTATTTGATCACATAATTTAAGAACAACAGATATCACAGGATACCCATTTTTCAGAATTTACAGCAGATCAGCTATGGGATAATTTTGGTACATATGAATCCACAATACATCTGAAGCTTCTGGGTTAGCGAAAGTATTGTATTTTAATCTTGCCATTACATTAAGGGATTCAGGATGACCCTCCCTCTCAATTATTTTTTTCCAATAATCATATCAGATAGGATAAAGTGAGAGGTAGAAAAAGTTTTAGATGAGCTCTTTTGGAATGATCTTCCCAAGAACTAAGATTGTTTCAACTCTATAAACCTTAGTTTGCTTTAATGAAGACTTTACTTTGTATATTAATGTATCTGTAAATTTTACCACTACAGACTCTAGTGTAGACCAATGCTCTGTCAAGTACATGTAAGCATTAAGTCTTTATTTAGAGAACTATTTGATCATTTCTTTTCCATCTCTTTTTTTCTTTTGCATGCAAGAAATATAAGAAAAATATAATGATTGGACTTGATTTTACAACCATTTTTACAACAATCTTTAAGTGAGTTGCTGTGATCATTCAGCTTATCATGCGGTTGTAAGCCCAAATTCAGCCAAATGGTGGGCAGTGGTTAGAATGCAGTATCGCAGGAGAACTCTGCCCACGACCAAAGGTTCGATACTAACAGGCCCAAGGTTGACTCAGCCTTCGAAGATTGGTAAAATGAGGATCCAGATTATTGGGGGAAATATGCTGATTCTGTAAACTGCTTGGACAGTACTATAAAGCACTATAAAGAAGTATATAAGTACGAATACTAAGTACTAATGCTATTATCCAATGGACATTTTTTGATGGAAAATAGCAAAAATATTGCAAGATGCAATCACATGACCATGGGAAGTTGCAAATGGTTGTAAATATGAGCTGGTTGCCATCAATCAAGGGCCACCTGTAATATTTTCTTTGTCTGTTTCTTAACACCTGATGAGTTGTCTGAAATTTTGCAAATATCTACCCTTGTCTATCTTCCATGAAGATGTCTAATCTCTTTTTAATACCATCTCTGTCTGTCTGTCTGTCTCTCTCTCTCTCCCTCTGCTGCTCTTCCAGGTATCTTGACCTAATGTAAATCATTAGAAGGGGGCACAATGTGGAACATTAACTCATGTTGAAATAACATATTTAACCCTCACCCTTCCTATTCTATAAACATGTCATAAAATTTCTTTCATAAATCAAATAATTGCTTCATGAAGGGACAATTTTTTAAAAAGAGAATAGCAAAGAAAATTAACCTCTTTGACATAGTGGTTACATAGTTTCTTAGTTTGACATCTTAAACAAGCTATTTAAAGTGATTGCTATCTATTGACTGAACAAAGTTTTCCTGACTATTGCCCCTATAATAGCATGCAATTCAGAGAAATCAATTACAGGCTAATTACTTCCCTGTTTTAATTAGTATGCCTGCCGAAGGGCAGAAAGGACACCCCCATACTGATCAGTGAGTTTGACAATTGAAATTGGTTTATCAAGGCCAATAAAAGTGCACACTGGTTGTGCATCAAAGATGCTACAAATTAATTTAATAGGAAAGTACATGCTGCTTTATTTGTTCCTCCTTAGTGTAATAAGTATAATGTGTTACATCTGAATGAGCAAAGTGAAAGAAGGTTCCTAATCATATGGATGTGGAACTTATAATGCAATGTTATTTGTGTCTACTCAGAAATAAGTTATATTGAGTTCATTAGAATATATCTCTAGTCAGTTGTGCTTCGAATTTAATTCAAAATTAATTGTTGTGAATTGAGGTTTCTTCTGTGCAATGTGTTTAGCAATACCATTCATAATAAAACTGATCTTAAATGGGAACTGAAAACCATTTTGGCCGGGGAAGTTAGAATTTCCACCCAAGCATGAAATTTATTGTATTAGTGCTTTTTCTCCAGTGGGACTGGTCTGTCAGGCAAACCTGATCTACCCAATTACGGGATGGAACATACTGCTTCCATTTATTGTATTAGTAACTTCCTCTTTTATAGTTTCTCTTAATACACTCTTGAGACAACAAAAAGAAGTTATAAACACTACCTGGTCCCTGCTGAAAGTAAGTGAAATACAAGTGAAATGGACAACAACTCTTTAAAATATCTTGATCCTAAAGAGACTTGAATTTGTTGCATACCATTAAATACAGTACTCTGTTTGGCATGGCTGATATCCCAAAAAATGAAACCAACGGAATTATGGATTAGGGAATGAAATTAGCTTAAAGACAAAGATTTAACAAACAAAGACATTGGTGTACGTATTTGAAAGGTGGAAAGTGAGGTCACCTAACAACTGGGCTGTATTGTAACCGGAGCCGGTTTTTCACCAGGAATAGGCCAATTTGATATGTCCTCATAAAATATTCTTTGAGGAACTTGCCTGCCTCGGAGTTCTTATTGAATGGAATATATTACTTGGAACCTTGACACTTTATTTATTTTGTGCATTTATATCTCAGACCTCAATATAATTCTCATATACAGTAATTAAATGGGCAAAATATAAATACAGTCAATGAAAATATATTTAGAACTTTAAAAGCAGTTACAAATCCATAGAAAGGATATAACTGCTTTAAACTGAACACAGAGTGATCATAGTTTTTGCTCTGCGCACAAAAGATGGAGATCAAACCTTTTGGGGAAGATTATTCGTCTGAATGCCTCAGCACTGCAAAGTATTTCTCCTATTAATTTTCATTTGGTAGGAAGAGTTTGGAACAATGGCTTGATTCAGATGTATTCAGATAACTTATCTTTATATACACTTATTAATTTTATATGCACTTATTAGTGTATATAAAGACCATTGTAGAATGCACAGACATTTGGATTTTAAAGAAAAGTTAAAGAAAATAAACGACAGGACTGAATAGGAGAGATATGTAATTACCTCAGTGATGCGTGGATTGGAGCATTTGACATTCCTGCTTGACCAGTCGAGCCACCTTCCCCATCCAGTAATAGGAGACGGACAATGCTGATGTAAAGTGCATTTTCCTTCTCCAGTGCACCAGCCACACTCAAATTTCTGGTCCGCTTTCAGGCACAGTCCACAGCTTTCCCTCTGAGCTGCACATTTGTATAGATGAACTGTGGAGATAGAGAAGAGGAGCTTGAGCTGAAGGTGAGAGGCCTGCAAAATGAAATGCATCTGTTCAGAGCATGACCTGAAGCTACTGTTTGAAGCTGCGATCAGTGGGAATAATCATCTTCATGCTTTTGAGGCAGGAGATGAGCCTTCTTCTGTTTGTTGCAGACTGACTGCTGCATAACTTTCCAAGAGTGATCTGTCATTTGCTAATATTCTTTTATACTCTAAGCAACATCTGCCCTATTTCTCTGGGATTGGGATATAGTGATTTAATTTATCTGTTCTATAAGTTGATTTAGCCTCTTAGCTGTTATTTATTTATTCAACAGGTTTTAATTTTAATTAAGACTGGCAGGCTCAATAAATTTACCTTTTTTATGTTATTGTGATATTTTGTTAAGTTAAACTTACTGATCTGCTCACTGTCTATATCTTCTATTTTTAAAGAATTTGGATTTAATTATCATGATAATTCTAAGTCACATGATATTTGCTTAAGGAAAGAAAGAACTTACAAACAAATGTGGGCTCAGATTATTCTGTAAACCTGCATGGGCTCGAGGTTACTAAAGCATCACAAGACACTTTCCTGTTTTAAAACATAACTGTATCCATAATCATTCAAGACAAAAGACAGATGACATTTGATGCTTATGAACTGGTCTTTTATTGCTAGTTTCCCTGAGGTATTTCAATATCCCCAGACTAATTTAATGTTAAAATATTGCTGGTTGAGTATAAATCCAATAAATATGTTCAGCTGTAGTTAAGGGCAAGATGCCAAAGTCAACACATTTAGATACTTCTTTAGAGTTCTGCAATTTTAAAGCCTGATCTGAGGCTTCAATCAGAATGACCTATAGCCATCCAACTCTTTCTGGATTTCAGAATGGGATTAGATGTCTAGCAAAGACTTTATAAGGATTCATTTTCGCCTCTTGTTTCACATAAACTCTTAGTGGTTCCAATGTTAATCTTCACAAAATCATTTTGTGCAATGATTTTCTTTAAATTGTCCATACTTCCAAGTTCTATGAAACTGAAATTTGTAGGTATCAAAATAAATGGTTAGCAATTAGCAATCCAAGATGAGTTAGATCTGATTAAAATATGCCTTTTCATTACAATGGATAGTCTACTATATCTTTTTACCTTATGTTTAAAAAGCATTTGATTTGGGTGCATGGTATAGTTAAGGATGCATGATTCTCAGAAAGGCCTGAGCAACTTATCTTACATTTTGAAGTGGCAAGATTAATAGCATTGAATGCTCATGAAGTGGGAATCAAGACAATTTTCAATAAGCTATTGCATGATTGTTAAGGAAATCTTTCCTATCTTTGCTTAAATGGTTCCCTTCAAATAGCAGTAAATTGGTTGATCTAGGATGCAACAAAATTCAAGAAATATAAGTAAAGTTATAAAAAGTCTTTATATGCTTGTATAATGCAGCTATAAATTCTTCAGCCTCCTCCTGAACCTTTGTGTTTTTTTAAAAAACATAATTTCTTCCATGCCTCATTTGGGCTACAATCTTGAAGGCTTCTTTTGTTTAGATTGCTTCAGTTCACTTAAAATGATGATCCCAGGATGTTTGGCAGGTTTTCCAGTATATCAGGTTTCATAATAAACTTTTCATAAAGTTCAAAAGCTCTCAACAGCAAAGTATGACTCAGGTGGAGTAAAAAAAAACCAATTAAATGGATATCTTTATTGCCAGTTTTCAATGGATATACCTTTCATGGAATAAAACAGATGTTGGGCTGGACTGTCCCAGGTTTAGTTGTAACTCTGATTCTATGCATATTTCTTTAGATGTTCCACTAGAGCACAGTTTCCATCATTTCCTTCTATACTAAATAGAGACAAGAGAAGCCCAGTCCTGATGCATATTTTTCTGACATTGAGAATATATTATGCATACAAGCAAACTACTGGTTTGAGGGAAGACATAAGGAATTAACCTGACTGCCATCTCTACTTGTTTTAGGCTGTCCACCAGCCCAACACACATATTTTCTTTCTTTCTGGACAGGTGGGTACACTATCACATAGATCACTGGACTTAAATTGTTCATCATTTTTACTTTGTAAGAAAATTGCTAAAATGACATGTAGTATTACTTAAATCCTAGAATTTTATGTGGCAGCATATGTGTTTCCCATTTTTTTAAAAAAATAATAAGACTTCTTTCTAATGTAAAATATCCCACAAAAAGGACCTGTAGAGTTTAAAACATGTACTGAACAAACACACACAGACACAGATAGCTACTGTGGTCTTTGGGAACAATATACACACACATGTATCACAAATGTATAAGAGCCAGTGTTGTGCAGTGGTTAAAGTACTGGACTAGAAACCAAGAGATCTAGGTGTTAGTCTTCCCTTACTTTGAGCCAGTTGCAATCCTTTAGCCCTCGATTAGAAAATTAAAAAAAAATCTAATAATCTGCATTATACATGCATGATATGTCTTTGCTGAAATATATATAAGAACAACAACAGAGGAAGTATCATTTAGATTATGGGCTATATGCCAGACTTTCCATTACCTTCCATTACCATATACTGTACCTTCCATAACCATATACTGTACCTTCCATTATCATATACTGCAGTTAGAAAAGAACTATGAGAGCAAACATTTGAATAAGTCAGCAAACAAGAACAACTATCTATGCAACCAAAGTGTCTCAGTCATGTCTGAATCTCTTGCAATAAGAATTTATTTTTCACTCCTAGTCACCAGTGTACAGTACTTAGTATTTTAATCAAAATGATGGATATTCTAGGAACATGGTGGCAAATCTATGGCAGCATGTTGGAAGTGGCACACAGAGCCATTACTGCTGGCACGCAAGCCCATGAGCAGCAAAAGTCAACTGAGCATGCGTGTGCACCACCTGCCTGACAGCTGATTGTTGGGTGTCTGGTGCAGCAGCATGGCAGTGCATGGGAGACATGCATGCATGTGCAGAAGCACATGATGCATGGGCGGTCATGTGTGCATGCACAGATGCACAGTCGCACATGTCACGCATGCATGAGCAAAAGCATGTAGCGTGGTCACACAGGTCACATGTACATATGCAGGGGGCATGGTGGGGGTCATGCACATTGCTTTCTGGGCGATGGCATATTAAGGTGAATGCACAAGCACATGCACAATTGGTCTGACCAATACAAGAATAAGTACCCACCTAGATGAACACAAAAATGCAGTAAAAAAGCTGGAACACACTTCCTCACAAGTCCAACACATGAAAGCCACAGGTCATAGCATCGACTTCAATGGCACCAAAACCCTAGCCACTATAGAAAACCCCAGCTACAGAATTATCAGAGATTGAAAAAAGACCTGAAAGCATGAATAGAAAAGAAGATTCCACCAGACTGTCAATTATCTGGAAGCCTGCACTCTCAAACAAAAAAATCTCCACACCACAAGCCAGGCAAAAACCTGGGCACAAACAGATCCCACTGATACCTCCAGCTCAAACATACCCCAGCCAGCACCCAGATGAAACCTAGCTTCCTAATAAATGATAGCCGACTGTTTACTCGGAACCAAGCCACACTAAAAGCCTCCAATACAGGAAACACAATGTTGCCAGACAATCAAGACAAAAAAAGCCACAAAACAGACAGAAGATATTAGAAACACCAATCAAGCAGAACACAGCAAACTCCAAGACCAATAAACACAGACCAAGACTCCCAAACAATCAGGATGAAGAAAAAACCATTCTGGAACAGCAGATGGCTAGCACCAAATTTAAAACAGAAAAGGCTGTGAAAGTCTGACTCACAGACGAACACAATGCAGAAGCCTGATGATGGCAGATGAGATTCTGCCGAAACGTTGCCACAACTTTGGAAGCACAACTATAATTATGTGGGAAAATACCCGAACAAAGCTGAATACCATACATGTAAGTACCCGCAAAAACTTAAGAAAACACACACAGAGACACAGACACACACAGACACAGACACACACACACACACACACACACACACACACACACACACATATATTGCACTGCCTGCCTCACCACACACATCAGACAAACTAACAGAAGAATAAGTGCACGCATTGAAGAACACAAGAACTCAATCAAAAAAGAAGAACTGACCACTTCCCTGGTCCAACACCTCAAAGCCATAGGACATGAAATTGACTTTAAAAATACCAGAACTATCGCCAAAACCGAACATTTCAGCAACAGAATAATCAGAGAAGCCATAGAGATACAAAAACGGCCACACAGCATGAATAAACAAGATGATACCTCCTGCCTACCAACCATTTGGAAACCTGCCCTCATTAATAAACGAGTACCTAACATGAAGAATGATACCAGACCCACACCCACGAGTGCCACACAAGATGCTACCACCAAATTTCCACGTAGAAAAAAGACTCACACCCATACAGAAGATGAGACATGACCACGGACCAGAAGCCGTACCGCAGCTGCACCACTACCAGCTTCAAACCCCTCTGACCCATACAAGAAGCGAACTGACACCCACCATGAAGATGTGGCACAACCACAAACGCAAAGCCAAACAACAGGATCACAGCTCACCAGCTCAAATCCCTCAGCAATTAAGACTAACCTCAGCACAACCAAGCCCCCACCTGAACAGAACACACCCCCAGCCAATCAGAACACAGCCAATCCTCCTACCAATCAGAACACAGCCAAACCCCCAACCAATGAGAACACACCCCTACCCAATCAAGTCACACCCCCTCTAGCAGTTAAAAGGAAGAAGCAGCTGCAAGCTCACATAACTCTGAGAAGCACAGAGTCGAAGAAACAAGTGTGAAGATGATGAATGAGACTTCATCAAAACGTTGCCTAGATACTTCCAATTTTACACGGGAGAAAACCCAAATAACTAAAAATCCATATAAACATACATACATACATACATCTATACATATATATATATATATATACATATATATATATATATGTATGTATGTATGTATGTATGTATGTATGTGGTATGTGTATGTGTATGTGTATGTGTATGTGTGTGGTTGTGTGTGTGTGTGCACGCAAACTGTTCAGCTAACTTCGGGTATTATCCCACGTCATTGTAGTGCTTTTAAAGTTGTAGCAACGTTTCAGCAGAATCTCATCTGCCATCATCAGGCTTCTGTATTGAGTTTGTATGTGGGTCAGGCTATCACAGCCATTGGTTTTAAATTTGAGGCTAGCCTACTGATGTGCTGGGATGTTTTTTTCTACCTCCTGATTGGTTGGGAGTCTTGTTCTGTGTTTATTGGACTTGGAGTTTGTTTGATTGGTGTTTCTGGTTTCTTCTGTCTGTTTTGTGGCTTTGATTGGCTGGCAACACTCTGTTCCTGTGTTGGAGGCTTTCAGTGCAGCTTGGCTTCACATGAAAGGATGGCTATTATCTATAAGGAAGCAAGGTTTCATCTGGGTGCCTGGTTGGGGTGTGTTTGAGCTGGAGGTATCAGAGGGAGTCTCTTTGTGCCCAGGTGTTTTCCTGGCTTGTGGTGTGGAGATCTTTCTATTTGAGAGTGCAGGCTTCCAAATGATTCAAAGTCTGGTGGAATCATCTCTTCTATTCATGCTTTCAGGTCTTTTTTCAATCTCTATGGCTTCTCTGATGATTCTGTGGCTGGGGTTTTCTCTCATGGCTAGGGTTTTAGTGCCATTGAAGTTGATGTTGTGACCTGTGGTTTTCATGTGTTGGACTAGTGAGGAGGTGTGTTCCAGCTTTTTTACTGCATTTTTGTGTTCATCCAGGCGGGTACTTATTCTTCTATTGGTCTGCCCAATGTATGTGGCCGGGCATGATGCACAGGGAACTTCGTATATGCCTTGGTTTTCGAGGTCAATTTTGTCTTTGGGGTTTCTTAGGATGGCTGCTATTTTTTTGTCTGTTTTGAAGGCAGTCTTGATGTGATGCCTTTGCAGTATCTTCCTGATTTTGTCTGTAGTAACTCTTATGTAGGGCAGGACAGCTGTTCCATAGGTCTGATGATCTTCTTGGTCTTGATTCTGTCTGTGTTTTTGTGGATCAAGTTGGTGATTTTGTTTTTGTGGAAGCCGTTGGCTGTCAGTACTTTAGTCAGGGTGCATAGTTCAGTCTTTATATGTGTCTTGTCTGCCAGGCGTTTGCTTCTGGTGATTAGTGTTTTGACCACGGAATTTATCTGTGCTGGGTGGTGGTGGGATTGGGCGTTGAGGTAGCGGTTGGTGTGTGTTTTCTTCTGGTATACGGTGTGTCCTAGTGTGCCATCTGTTCTTTTGTAGATTAGTACATCTAGGAATGGTAGTTGTTTGTTTATTTCCATTTCCATGGTGAACTTGATTTTGGGGTGTGTGCTGTTTAGGTGTGTTAGGAAATTGTTTAGGTTTTCTTTTCCATGGGGCCAAAACACAAATGTGTCATCGATGTATCTTAGCCATAGTTTGGGTTTGTGGGTGGCATTAGCCAGGGCTCTGGATTCCAATTCTTCCATGAACAGGTTTGCAATGACGGGTGACAGCGGTGATCCCATAGGGGCTCCTTCAATTTGCTTGTATCTTTGTCCTTTGTATATGAAATATGTGTTGCTTAGGCAGTGTTCTGTTAGTTCCATGAGGTATTTAGCTGGTTGGTATTTATTTTTGATGCCATAGGTCACAACATCAACATCAACTTCAATGGCACTAAAACCCTAGCCACTATAGAAAACCCCAACCACAGAATCATCAGAGAAGCCATAGAGATTGAAAAAAGACCTGACAGCATGAATAGAACAGATGATTCCACCAGACTGTCAATCATTTGGAAGCCTGCACTCTCAAATAGAAAGATCTCCACACCACAAGCCAGGAAAACACCTGGGCACAGACTCCCTCTGATACCTCCAGCTCAAACACACCCCAACCAGGCACCCAGATGAAACCTAGCTTCCTAATAGATAATAGCCGTCCTTTCCCATGAAGCCAAGATGCACTGAAAGCCTCCAATACAGGAACACAGTGTTGCCAGCCAATCAAAGCCACAAAACAGACAGAAGAACCCAGAAACACCAATCAAACAAACTCCAAGTCCAATAAACACAGACCAAGATTCCAAACCAATCAGGATGTACAAAAAAACATCCTGGCACAGCAATAGGCTTGCCTCAAATTTAAAACCAACGGCTGTGATAGCCTGACCCACATACAAACTCAATACAGAAGCCTGATGATGGCAGATGAGATTCTGCTGAAACATTGCTACAACTTTAAAAGCACTACAATGACGTGGGATAATATCCGAAGGAAGCTGAGCAGCACACATGTACGTACCAGCGAAAACTGAAAAAAACATATATATATATGCCATCATCAGGCTTCTGTATTGAGTTCGTGTGTGAGTCAGGCTATCATAGCCATTGTGACTCACAGCCTGACTCACAGACGAACTCAGTACAGAATACTCCTCTGATGATGGCAGATGAGATTCTGCTGAAACGTTGCTACAACTTTAACAGAACTACAATGACGTGGGATAATACCCGAAGGAAGCTAAACAGCACACATGTAAGTACCCGCGAAAGCCTAAGAAAACAAATATCTGACCTCTACGGGGAGGAAATAAACAGCCAGATCAAAAGCTATGAGAAGCTGGAAGTTAAAAGAGCAGGAATACTATGTGACATAAAATTCCTATGCAGCTGCAGAGACAGCAATGTAACACCAACCTGCTTCAGATTAACATTTCATAAGAACACAGCAGCTACCAAACGTATCCTGAAAAGGACAGAGATATCTCTACTCAGAAATGAAGTTCACAGTAAAAGATTCCAATTAGATCAGTTAAACAAAGATTTGCTAGCACTACACCTGGAATTGAGCAGCAAAATCCACCCTCTACTTTGGGATAAGATCAAACAACTTACAACTTGGAGAGCTGAAACTGAAAA
>BLBF01000062.1:7412238-7457209 GCA_015471245.1 Laticauda colubrina | reverse complement strand
GTGGAGCACAGAGAAGCGGACACGCAACGGAAGGAACGGATGCAGAGGGGATGCCGAGTGGATGAAGCAGATGCAGAGCGGAAGCCTAGGGAATGCCTAGCGGATGCCTAGCGGATGCAAAGTGTTCACTGCGCATGCGTGGAGGATGCCTTTCGTCAGCCCCACGGATATAAAAGGATGCAGCTTGCAAGCAGGTCACCATTCAGAGGAAAGACCTGCTGCCAGACACAGCTCCAGCCAGCCAGCCAGCCAGCCAGCAAGCCAACAACCATGGGGAAGAAGAGGAAGCCTGTGCCATCTTCTGCCAGCCCTGGCAAGAGGGACAGGGCCACCATCCCACCCCCTGGCCCTGACTCTGCTTCTGCTGGGGCTTCTGCTGCTTGGGCTGACTTTTCTGGTGCTGGAGCTTCTGCTGGTGCTGCTCCTGGTGCTGGTGCTTCTGCTGGTGCTTACTCTGCTGGTGCTGGTGCTTACTCTGCTGGTGCTGCTCCTGGTGCTGATGCTTCTGCTGGTGCTTACTCTGCTGGCGCTGCTCCTGGTCCTGCTGGTCCTGCTGGTGCTCCTGGTGCTCCTGGTCCTGATGGTGCTGCTGGTCCTCCTGGTCCTCCTGGTCCTGCTGGTCCTGCTGGTGCTGCTGGCACTGCTGGTGCTTACTCTGCTGCTGCTGATCCTGGTGCTGCTGGTGTTGCTGGTGCTGCTGGCACTGCTGGTGCTGCTGGTGCTGCTGGTCTTGCTTTTACTGCAACTGTTGTTGTTGCTGCTGCTACTGGTGGTGGTGTGGAGGAGCAGCCCCTACAATCTCGAAGCCCTTCTGATGAGGGCCCAGATGGCCCTGCCAGAGGGAGGAAGAGGCAGACGCGTGAACGGGACAGGAGGCAATACTCCATTGAAGAGGAACATGAGGATGAGGTGCTGGAATGGCTGAGGGAGAATGAGTATCTATGGTGAAAGGGACACAGGCTCTATCGAGACACCAAAAGGAAGCAGGCTGCTTGGAGAGAGAAGGCAGAGAGCCTGGGCTACACTTCGGAGGTGCTCCTCGGCTGGTGGAAGCACATGCACACCTGGTATGGGAAGCTGCACCTCAAGAAGTTTGGCCAGGCCATGGTCAAGCTGAGAGACCGAGAGACCTATGTGATGGCCAAGTGCAGCTTCTTGGAGGGTGAGATCCGCCACCGAGGAACAGCCCCTCTGACAACCCTCTCTCTCCGGCAGCCCGCTGAGAGCCAGTCCTCTTCTGGCCAAGAGTCAGCTCCTGTGTCCAGGCAGGTATCTGTGGAGCGTGCCACGACGGAGACTCCCCCGACATCTGACTACCCGTGGCGGAGCATGTGGAGGACCCCTTGATGCAGTGGGAGCAAGGAGAGGGCACTGACACCAGAGACCAACCCACATCCACCCCCAGCTCCACCTCCACAGAAAGCAGGCAGAGAGGCAGACCGGAGGGGCAGAGCCATACTGTCCTGCTGGAGATCAGGGACACCATCAGAAGCAGCGTAGATCTCTCTCAGCTGGTACACACCGACGTCCCATTCTCCAACCACAAGCCCTTCCTCACCTATGTCAACCTCATGAATATGTCGGAATCACACTACCAGGTGATAAAGGACAGGATCACCGGTTTTCTTCACAACCCTCCAGACCCAGATGAACCTGCTCCCACACAGTCCAGGCCTGCTCCTCCACCCCAGGTGATGTCACTGCCATTCCAAGGCTTTCCACAGGCCCTCACCTACCAAGGCTACGGCTACCAGGAGGTCCAACAACACAGGCAGCCCTTCCCAGTCCAGGCACAGGTACATCAGACGCCACCGGTGCCACCGATGCCAGCCACGCCACCGATGCCAGCCACACCACCGATGCCACCCATGCCACAGATGCCACCCATGCCACAGATGCCACTTACGCCTCACCTCGCTCACCTACAGACCATACATCCCTACCAGACTGCTCCTTCCTCCACCCCACAGCCAAGCCTGGCCTCAGAACATCTGTCATCAGTATTGGGGCGGACACCCCATGTCCTGGAGGAAGGGGCTCTCAACATCACAGGACTGAGCCACCTTTATGAGAGCTTCCTCCACACACCATTCCCTGTTGTCCTCTCGGGGCCAGGCACCCCAATGACACCTCAGACCAGCACTCCAGCAGCAGCCACCTCTAGAGCACCTGGACCCTTCACCCCTGAGACTGGGCACACCTCAGAGTGACCAAGAAGAGTGCCAGAGACTAGCTACCTGTTGACTTTATCTTTGCTTAAGACACTTGGGTAATTTTTCTTTTACAGCTTGTTATTAAGAAAGATTATCTTTGCTTCACACACTTGCTTCATTTATTTTAGTAAATAAAGTCTTGGTGGAAACTTTTAGAAATGGTTTAAGCCTTTGCATGCTTGTGGGATGGGTTAAGATAGCAGTGGGATGGTCAGGGATACCTGTGGGATGGGCAGGGATACCTTTGGGATGGGTAATAGCTGTGGGATGGGCAGGGATACTTGTGGTATGGGTAATAGCTGTGGGATGGGTAGGGATACCTTTGGGATGGGTAATAGCTGTGGGATAGATAAACCTCCAGTGCAAGCATAGTGGGACTATATGGTCCATCCTCCCAGGTCCACGAGCCTGTTCTGCATCAATGGGTAGCGGGTGCGCATGAGATTGTGCAGGATGCAGCAAGCTTCCACAATCCTCCCCACGGTCTGTGGGCGATGCTGCATGGTGGTGAGAAGTACCTGGAATCTGTTGGCCAAGATGCCAAAGGCGTTCTCCACCACCCGCCTTGCCCTGGATAGCCTGTATTTGAAGATCCTCTCTTTACGGGTGTGGCATCCGGAAGTGTAGGTCTTCATGAGTAGATTCTGAGGGAGAAGGTGTCATCCCCCACAATGAAGTCGGGCACATCTTGTGTGTCGTTGGGCAGGGGGTCTGGATCTGGGAAACCCATGATGAGGTTGCCTTCCAGCCCCTCCTTGAGGTGACTGGCATTGTATACCTGGGCATCTGAAGCTGACCCGTTGCCTGAAGCATCGATGTACATGAACTTGTAGTCAGCATCAACCATGGTGAAGAGGATGATGCTGAAGAAGCCCTTGTAGTTGAAATAAGTGGACCCTGAGTTGGCTGGAGCTTTTCAGGCCACGTGCTTCCCATCTATGGCTCCAACAGTGTGGAGGAAGTTCCACTTCTGATACCACTGCTCTGCAACTTTCTTCCAGCCTTCTTCAGTGGAAGGGCACTGGAGGACCTCCTCCAGGTATTCTTCGATGATGGCCTGCACCACTTCTCTGACCACAATGCTGATGGTGTTGTGTGGCACCCTCCAGCCATACTGCATGCTCCTGTACATGGTCCTGGAGTCCAGGTGGTGCAGAGTCAGTGCCACCTTGAGCCCAGGGTCCAGGCTGGGCTGGAAGTTGGTGCTCTGCTTGGTCAACCTGGGTCTCAGCCACTCCACAACTTCGTCAAACATGGCTGGAGGCATCCTCATGAAGTTCTGGAATGCACGAGGGTCTTCATTCCTCAGCTCCACCATCACCTTATTATACAGTCCGTACTCTGCTCTTCTGGCGATCCATCTTCGGACCCAGACACTTCTTGGCCGCCTCCTTTTCTTCGCATAGGTGAAAAGTCTGTAGATGGCTTCGCACTGTTGTAGAACGATGGTGGCTACCAAAAGGAGTGTTTGATGATCCATGGTGGAGATGACTGGAAGCTGTGGAAGAGCAAGAACCATATGAAGGCTGAAGAGGTCTTCACCACAGGGCTGCTGGACTGAAAGTGAGATCCAGGTGAGTTCCTCCCCCTTTTTATAGGAAATATAGGTTTTCCGCTTGGTGTCCTTTTGCATCCTCTAGGCATCCTGCAGACATCCTAAATATCCGAGATATGTCCCCTCTGCAAACGTTTTTTTCCATTTTAATGCTTTGTATGCGAGCTGCATCCGCTTTCATCCTTTCTCCGTCCGTGCTACTCACGCTGCGTGTCCGTTCCGCGTCCGTTTCACTTCCTCCCTGTGTCTGTTTTCCGCTGGAGTGGATTTGAGTTGCGTGGATGCGCAGCGGATGCCTAGCAGATATAGCGGATGCGTAACGGATGACGACGGATGTAGAACGGATGTTCCCCGTATGCGTTGCGAATGCAGAACGGACACGTTGGATACATTTTCCACTCAAAAAGTTTTGTGCAGCTCAAAACTTTTTGAGCGGATGAAATGTCATTCGACGGATGCTGGACGGATAGAGAGGATGAAAAACGGATGCAGTGAGTACAGAACGGATGGATCGCGTTAACCAACGGATGGCAAGTTTCTCTCTGTTTTACATCCTCTTTCCATCCATTGGTGCTGTGTGACAGGGGCTTAAGCTTATTATCCTCACACACATCCAAAGACAATATAATGCCTGTTTACCTTCAGGCCTTTCTAGTGTTGAGCTTGCAATTCAGCTAGTGTCCTAGGCAAGCCATGGGATTCACTTCTAGGGTCAAACTCTGCTTTTCTCCAAAACTCTTAAGAAGAAATAATACAAAATTATGGTTGAGACAGCTGCATATTTTTATCCACTTAGATTTCCTCATCATTTCCCCCCAGGTTCCTTCCTATTTTTGACTCTTGAGATAGCTAATTTGACCCTGATTTTTGCCTTATCTTTATTTCAGATAGGATTAGAAAATATATGGAATTTTTTGTTTTCCTTGTAATTATGAAGAAAGATTCCATGTGATTATAATTTAGGCATTGTCTATTATCATTTAGATATTTTCAAAAAACACATTTTGATAAACAGTATGATATAACATGTTAAAAGTAATAATTGATTGGAATATAATATCTAATTTGATTGTTTTATACTTGTCTTATTTTAAATAAATAAATGAAATAAATGGAAAACATAACAATATATTTTGAAATATTTACCTTTCATATCCTCTGGGTTGTCAATAATGAAGTTTCCATTCCAAACGACAGCAAAATCTACAGCTAAATTACTTATGTCCATTCCATCATAGAAGTACTAGGAAATAAAAGGGAAATAAACATTCAGGCAAAATGTGTAAAAAGTTTGGGAAGCCAAGGAATGAACAATTTAGAATTTTACAACATATACAGTAGCTTTAGGGTTATGTGGCAACATTGGAAAGCTAGAAGTTTTAGTATGGATTTTGAGAGAAAGAGAGAGGGAGGAAGAGAGAGGGAGAGGGGTGGGAGACAGAGGGGGGGGAATTTACTGCATAATTAAATCAACTGAAAGACCTAGAGAGAGGTAATAGATTAATTATCCATTTCATGCAGAGTGTTGGCACTATTCAGTCTTGGCTTTGCTGATAAAGCCATATTATCAATGAAAGAATTGAGATGAAAAAGAAAATCCTACACATCCTTGCAACAAAGCTACACAATGCATAGCTCTTCTTTAAGAAAATACACTATTCTGTCTAAAGTACTTGGAAAATACCAGCATACTGATGTTTTAGATAGCATGCAGAGAAATAAATGAGATCATTTTTTTGAGGGGGGGGGAGTTTTCAGTGATAGCTCAGTGAATTGATACAGACTGTGCTGTCTTGCCTTCTTCAGCCAAGTAGACAGTGATTCATGGAAACATATGTGTTAATCGACTTTAAAATGACATGAAACCTACAAATGACTAACATGGCTGCTTCCCTGACACCTGCAACACTTAATCTGTTTCCTTAAAGCAAAAGTGAGAAACTCTATAATCTATCATTAACTGCTCTGATCAATAATGAAGGATGATGTGCAGGGCAAATTAGCATCTGTATTACCCATTCTTAATGTTATAACTATCCTTAATCAGGATAACTGACATCTATAGTTTCCTTGGAAATGCCATGTACCTTTTCTCAGGAAACTATCTGAGGTGTTATCTCTACCAGAGGCAGGCAAATAATTTCCATTTAAATCAATATTTTTTCAGCCTATTTTCTAATTATCAGAGGTATAAAAATCCATGTCTATATGTAGTTTTTGGATCACCTAACCAGATTTTACATGGCATTGTTTGCTTTCTGCTAACAGTAATAAAACTGCAGACTAACTCTCTACAATTAGCAGACATATACCCCCAACATACTCACAGAATTCAAAACGACCCATCTATGCTCCTATCTTATTTATTTATCCTCCTCCCTTATCCCCTACTTGGGGATAGCACGAGTAGAGCATTTTGAATTCTGTGAATATGTTGGGGGGTATATGGATGCTAATTGTGGAGAGCTGGTCAACTCATGAATGGCTGCCAGGTCATCAGGGGAGGAGTCAAAATAGAAACTGCTACCCAGAAGCACCACATTGAGGGATCCCAGCTATATTCATTGTAATCTAGTTATTTTATTATTTCAAAAGTGGAATGTTCCTGTTTTGGAATTTTAAATATCTATCGAACTATTTAATTTCTCATTCTTATTCTATTTTTAATAAATGCTTTTCTTCAATCTGAACATGAATTTAGTATGGGTTTCTGACAAATCCAAGATATTCATATTTATTCCTAAGAAACGATAAGAAGCAAGCAAGTAATTTGGCAGAAGTAATACAAGAGATAGAACTGAGGTTCTACCAAGCTTTTATCTATTCTGGGCAGATAATTATCTGGCAATTAAGGCAATTAATAGCAATTAATTTGGGTGACTGTTAATAACTACAAACAAACAAATCATATAGATCCAATAAAATCATTTTCAGGAATGCAATTGCCTTGAAAAATACAAAGCCACCTAAATAGAATCAGAGTAGATCAAACCAGAATGAAGCAAAGCTCTTTAAATGAGGAATGGCTGAGAGTTTGCAATATGACTGCGGTGCAGTGGAATAAACTATAACGCATACAGTTCAAGAATGTCTCTTCAGGAAATTCCAAGGTACTTGGGATGATCTCATTGCAGCCATACCAGAAGCACTTAGATGGTTTTCTTCCTTAAATATTGAATTATAACATCTCATTGCAATTCTCTAGCACCATACTATAGTGATTTTATTACGGTTTATCTTAACACTTTACCTCCTACATCATATTGTCCTGATACCATATATATGTTACAATACAATATAGGAGATAAACTAAATTTGTATATCAAATTTATGAAATCATGATTGCATGACTTCTGCAGATGCCATATGTTAAATAAACAAATTATCTGGAAAATTACTATCTCTATCTGTCTCTTTCCCATATTTTGTCCTAAGGCACCTGTGGGCTAAGGCACCTGTGAAACGAATAAGAAGGGAGAGGCATTTGAGGCCTGGGTCTCTTCACAGTATTCAATTAAAACCATGTTTCGGAGTCAATATATAACAGGAGGAAAAAAAATCATAAAAATAAACCAAGAAAACTGCAACATAACAGCCCCAGATGTTTGAACAGAGATTTTAAACAGAAATTTTCTCTCCTAACTAATTATCAGAGAATAACAGTCAATAGCAAAGGAAATGAAGGATAGAAAGATTGGTAAAAGAGGAAACAAGGAAATTTCAAGGTAAATGTTGTATACATTTGCACATTATTTAATTTTCTTAAATCACATCAAGTGATATTCTTTTAAAAATTTCAGTATCTTCTCTTTATATTACTGAATAACTTGACACATATAGCATATTTTTAAAGTACATACTTTATTACAAAGAGGCCTTAATAAGCAGAATATTGAACAAATGTAAATTACAATATGCCACCTGGATATGCAAACAACAGATCCCAAGTATTATTAACTTTGCTTCAATTGGGCTCAAAAGACTAGGCTAGGTCCAACTGGCCGACGGACACAAAATGTATGCATAAAGGACACAGCGGATGAGCAAAATTTCGGGGGTGGCTCCATCCGTTGTCATCTGCTCCAAAAAGTGGCGAAAATTTGCATAAACAGAACAGAAAAGAACAGAAAAGAACAGACAGGGGTAGTACGTAGCGAGGATGTTAAACGGATGTTCATAGGAAGCCTAGCGGATGACAGCAGATGGAAGCGGATGACACCTCCGAAAGGCTTCCGGGGGAGAATTGCAAAGCGGATGCATAGCGGAAGGGGCGGATGTGTAGCGGATGACGCGGATGCATCACGGGCGCCTATAGGAAGCAAAGTGGATGCCGCACGGATGTATATCGGATGCAAAGCATTCACTGCGCATGCAGGGAGTATGAATTGCGTCAGCTCCATGGATATAAAAGGATGCAGCACGCATGCAATCAGCATTCAGAGGAAAGACGTGCTGCCACATACATCTAGAAGGAACACCATGGTTCGTCAGTCAGGGAAAAAGAGGAAGCCCGTGCCTACTCGTTCAAGCCCTGGCAAGAAGGACAGCACCAGCATCCCACCCCCTGGCACTGACTCTGAACCTGCTGCTGCTGCTGGTGCTGGTGCTGGTGCTGGTGCTACTGCTACTGCTACTGCTACTGCTACTGCTGCTGCTGCTACTGCTGCTGCTGCTGCTGTTACTGCTGCTGCTGCTGCTGATGTGGTGGACCAGCCCCAAGGCCCTCAAAGCCCTGCTGCTGAAGGCCCTTGCTCAAGCCCCTGAAGGCTCTGCTGCTGAAGGCCCTGCCAGAGGGAGGAAGAGGCAAGGGAAGGAGAAGGGAGAGAGGAAACAGTACACCGTTTCCGAGGACCATGAGGATGAGGTGCTGGAATGGCTGAGGGAGAACGAGTACCTCTGGAGAAAGGGCCACAGACTCTATCGCGACACCAAGAAGAAGCAGGCAGCTTGGAGAGACAAGGCAGAGAGCCTGGGGTACACTGCAGATGTACTTCTGGGATGGTGGAAGCACATGCACACCTGGAATAGCAAGCTACTCCTCAAAAAATCAGGGCAGGCCGCTGTCAAGCTCACTGACCGGGAGATGTACGTCATGGCCAAGTGCAGTTTCCTGGAGGGTGAGATCCGCCACCGAAGAGCAGCCCCTCTGAGACCCCTCTCCCTCAGACAGCCCACAGACAGCCAGTCCTCTTCCAGCCAGGAGCCAGCTCCTGTCCAGGCAGGTGTCTTCAGAGGGCCCCAGGGCAGAGACCCCCCCCCCTGACATCTGCACTCTCCATGCCGGTGGACTTGGAAGATCCCCTGTCATAAATGGAGGAAGAAGCAGAGGCCACCAGAAACCAACCCACCCCCACCCCAATCCCCAGCTCCACAGGATGCAGGCAGACAGGCAGACTGGAGGGCCAAAAACAGTGTCCTCTTTGAGATCAGGGACACAATGAAGACCAGCACAGAACTTCACTCTCAGCTGGTCCACTTGGACAGAGGATCCTCGGGCTGCCACACCTTCATCACCTACGTGAGCCTGAGGGACCTGCCCAAGGCCCAGTACCAGGTGATGAAGGAGAAGATAACAGCACTTCTGCACAACCCTCAAGGCCCAGATGAAGCTGCTCCTACCCAGTCCAAGTCTGCTCCTCCACCCCAGGTGATGCCACAGCCCTTCCATGGCTTTCACCAGCCCCTCACCTACCAAGGCTACGACTACCAGGACTTCTCACAGCAAAAACAGACCTTCCCAGTCCAGGCCCAGGTTCATCGCATGCCACAGACGCCAGTCCTCACCCAGCTGCAGACCAGACAGCCCCACTACACTCCTCCTTCCTCCACCCCACAGCCAAGCCCGTCAACGGACAATCTGTCATCAGTCTTGTGCCTCACATCTCAGGTACTTGATGAAGGGACTGAGTCAGCTCTCGGACAGCTTCCTGAACACACCATCCCCTGTTGTACTCTTGGGGCCAAGCACCCCAATGGCGCCTCAGACCAGCACTCAAGCCACAGCCACCCCCACAGTCCCTGGCCACTTAACAGCTGAGACCATGGACATGACTCAGAGTGACTGAGAATAGTGCCAGAGACTGAGTTGTTTACTTGTTCAGTTTATCTTTGCTAAAGACACTTTACTTGGTTCATTTTGCTTATTTAATAAAGTCATAAAGGTTACCTAAGAAAGTTAATGAAGGTTATCTTTGCTTAAGACACTTGGTTCATTTTTTTACCTTAATAAAATGTTGGTGAAAACTTTTAACAAATGGTTAAGCCTTTGCATGCTTGTGGGATAGATAAGGATAGTTGTGGGATAGATAAACCTCCAGTGCAAGCATAGTGGGATTGTATGGTCCACGCTCCCAGCTGCCACACATATGGCCCTTTTTTATCAATAACAATTTATTCATTGATCAACACATTCCAAAATAAACAAAGCTCTTTATTAATGCCCTATTCATTGTAGGACCACTCAACATACATGGCACAATCTCATCAGTGTTATGCGACAGGCTGAAGGAAGCATCCATTAAGCATCTATCATCCTGTCTTGACACTCCACTGCTCCAGCTGGGGAGTTGCACCAGTGTTTCAGGAGGTTGCACTGCTTCTTCCCTTTACGTGAAGCTCTGTTGGGGCCTTGTACATCCACAGTGTCTATCAGGTTTCGTCCTTGCCTCCATTCACCAGGCTCTATGTCTCCATTCACTTTTGATGGTCCACAAGTCTGTTCTGCAACACTGGGTAGTGGGTGCGCATGAGATTGTGCAGGATGCAGCAAGCTTCCACGATGCTCCTCACAGTATGTGCCTCATGCTGTATGGTGGTGAAAAGTATCTGGAACCTGTTGGCCAGGATGCCAAAGGCGTTCTCCACCACCTGTCTTGCCCTGGACAGCCTGTAGTTGAAGATCCTCTCTTCATGGGTGAGGTAACTTGAACTATACAGCTTAATGAGGTAGGTTCTGAGGGAGAAGGCGTCATCACCAATGATGAAGTAGGGCACATCTTGTGTGTCATTGGGTAGAGGGTCTGGATCTGGAAAACCCATGATGAGGTTGCGTTCTTGCCCATCCTTGAGGTCACTTGCATTGTATACTTGGGCATCAGAAGCTGACCCATTGCCTGAAGCATTGTTGTACATGAGCTTGTAGTCAGCATCAACCATGGCAAAGAGGATGATACTGAAGAAGCCCTTGTAGTTGCAATAAGTGGACCCTGAGTTGGCTGGAGCTTTGCAGGCCACATGCTTGCCATCTATGGCTCCAATGGTGTGGGAAAAGTTCCACCTCTGATACCACTTTTCTGCAAGTTTCCTCCAGTCTTGTTCAGTGGTGGGACACTTGAGGAGCTCCTCCACATATTGTTCGATGATGGTGTGCACCACTTCTCTGACCACTTTGCTGATGGTGTTGTGTGACCTTCCACGCATATTGCATGTTTTTGTATGTGGTTCCAGAGGCCAGGTGGTGCAGAGTCAGTGCCACCTTCAGTCCAGGGTCCAGGTTGGGATGGAAGTGCTAGGCTTGGTCAACCTGGGTCTCAGACGCTCTACAAGTTCATCAAACATGGCTGGTGGCATACTCATGAAGTGTTGGAATGCACGAGGGTCTTCATTCCTCAGCTCCACCCTCAACTGGTTATACAGTCCAAACTCCATTCTTCTCACGATCCATCCTTGGATCCACACAGCTCTTGGACCTCTCCTTCTTCTCCTTCTGTATAAAAGGTGAAACAGTCTGAACAGGTTTTGGTTTTGGTGATGAATGTTCACAGCTACCATATGGACTGTGTCATGATCCATGGTGGAGAACAATTGATGATGTGAAAGACCAAGGGTGAAGAGGTCTGTATACTACGGCTGCTGGACTCATACTGAGATCCAGATGATTTCCTCCCCCTTTTTATAGGAAATATCGCTAGTCTGCTAGGTGTCCTTCTACATACTCTAGACATACCCCATACATCCCATTTTCCATTTTGAATACTTTTCTACGAGATGCATACGCTTACATCCTTTCTATTTCCATGCTATTAACACTGTGTAGACGTTCCGTGTGCCTTTTGTTTCCTCCCTCTTTCCATTTTCAGCTGCAGTAGATGTGAATTGAGGGGATGGCCAGAGGATGCAGAGAGGATACAATGGATGTTTAACGGATGATAACGGACATAGAACGTTTGTTGCCCATATATGCTGCAGATGTACATCGTACGCAGCAGAAAGTTCATCTGTTCACAAAGTTTTGTGCAGCTCAAAACTTCTTGCATGGATGAAATCGCAGTGAACAGATGCTCGTGGGATAGAGCGTATGAAACACGTATGCAGTAAGTACACAACGGATGCATAGCATTTTCCAACGGATGGCAAGCTTTTTTTAATGTTTTACATCCTCTTTGCATCCATTAGTGCAGTGGAACAGGGGCTTTAAATACTGTTACTTTGTCTAATGTTCTCTAAGAAACGTTAGGAGAATGTTCTTTATTTTAAAAACTTTTTAAAATTCTTGATACATTGCTAATGACATAGTGACTGTACAAATTGTATCCTATTCAATAAGTCAGGCAGCAATAACTATTGAAAATAATAACTCTATTTGGTCACGGATCAAAGTCAAAACATAATATGACAGGATATTCAAAGCAAACATTAACACAGTAATGTTTAGCTTTGGGAAATGAAACTATAACCACCAACAGAAAAAATATTAAATTCTACAATTAGTATTCCTGACAGATGTTCACAACTGATATAATAACTTCGGTTTATGCTACAGTGGTCAGAACCAATCAAATCCTATTACACAGTGGTAAGAAATTGGTGAATAAATTAAGTACCTCATAATATTAATTAATTAGAGAACAGATATCTTTTCTCTGACATTTTAGATCTTATATGCATCTTGGAGTTTTGTTTGTATATACAAATAGTGAGTTTATTCTTTGGATGCAAAATAAATCCTGGGAATGCAAAGCATTCTCAATGGCCACAGAATACCTGGATTATAGAGAAGGAAAATTGGAAGTTTTCAGAAATAGGGTGCTCTTGAAAAGGATATGTTTGGCTAGCCAACTAAAGGAAAGTTTGCATCACAACTTTTTCATTCCTTTATTTTATTTCTTGTGATGTTTATTACTACTATTTATGTGTGAGTGTTCAGGTAGATATCCCAAACAGTCTACCCATATGTAACAATTGTGTCATCAGCCCTGAGAAACCTCAAAGTTTTCAAGTGCACAAAAATATCCATGAAAAAAAGCCACAAGCCAACACCTTGTTGTGAAGATTGTGCATTTGCATTAATTAATACATTTACGTCAGTGAATATGTTGTATATATTATAATGCACAAACATACTCTAACAGAATGCTGTGTCAACATGACATTACTTCAATTTGTCCCCAGCTTAAGCTGTCCTTACTTCTTGCAATGTTAAAGAAGTATATCTCCCTAAAGCTGAATGTATCAAATGGCTGTTGCATGTGTTATAAAAATTGTTACCCTTTATTATGTATTTGGTTGGAAATGGTGATCAATAGTGAGTGCATTAACAACCTCCCTCTGGTTCCTGGTCAAATGCTGTTATTCTACAGATTCCAAAGAAAATTGAACAGAATTGCAAAGTAGCACAAAATTGTTCAGCTCTGAATAAATGCTTTAATTTTATAGTCCTTTTTTGTTTTTGTAAAAACGAAAATTCTAATGCACATGCTAAGGTTGGATAATATTCATGATTTTCCCAAAGTAATGAACAGTATTTAATAATCAGTCAATAATTATGGTAGTTATGAGTTATTTGGGATTTCAAGAGCACAGCATTTCTGATAATATGGAGCACTGCCTTGGAGCCTGTAGTTAAATCAGGTTCTCAGATAGAAAGAACTGCAAAATTTTGCTGCTGAAACTAAGAGTTGAGTCACCTGACAATGGAAAATAATTTTATAAATTGGGCTGACTCAAACCGGTGCCAAGAGCTTGAGATTTTCAAAGGGGATTTTTCAATACAATTATTTGGGGTGTGGGTGGGGGAATCAGAAGACACAAATGTGATTAGAAGTCATGGAAGCAAGGGATAGGAAAAGAGAAATAGTGAGTAACTGGCCATAAGTTGCTTATACAGAATGTTTAGAAGGAGACTCAAAAGTGATTGCTCTAACAGTAAGAAGATACTGAGAGTGAAAACTGTGATTAATCATCCCCAAAAGAAGAAAGAGACCTATGGAAGAAGGAAGAAAGAGAAAGGTATATTAATACTGTCACTAGCACCACAGCTGTCAGGAGCCAATGTTATTGTCAATTATGTTTGGTCATGCTTAGGCCTGGCAACTATGGGTGAGAACTAGAATGAGCCATGGTTTACTGTTGGTAAATAAATCAATAAAAATATTTTATTCAGTTCAGAATGGGATGTAGAAAGAATGGCATAGGAAGGAGACTAGATTTGATGGTCAGTTCTGCAGCTAAACCTGCTCCATTCCTGTATAGATTGCAACTGGCAAGTATGTTTCTTGCTAACTTGTAATCTGTGGAAGAGGGTGTATAGTAAAGCCAAAGAAATCAACCAATTGCTTTGATTATACTGAGCTGCACATGCAAAATCGGCATAGCACTATTTGATATGTGTTATAATAGAGGCACTAGAGTAGGATAGGAATTGGCAATGGGAACATTCTATTTCCTGCAAGTCTATATTTTTGCCAATCTAAGACTGGGTGGATAGGACTTTGATTCACCAGTGGCAAAGAGACTACAGGGACAAATAAAGCATAAGGAAAATCAGGTTAGGTAACAAACAAATAAGTTTACAAGACTGAGAGTCATAATTATATTGCGTGTTAAGAATAGCATGTCTTTTAACTTTTTCCAGAGCTTTGTGAACTTTGCATTAATGCCTAAGTAATAATTTCCAAATATTCAGCCCTAATATACAGTTCAGAATAAAAGGTAAAGATTTCCCCTTGTCCAGTAGGATCTGACTCTAGAGAGTGGTGCTCATCTCTGTTTCTTAGCTGAGAGAGCCAGTGTTGTCTGAAGACATTTCTGTAGTCATGTGGCTAGCATGACTATGTGCCAAGATGCACAGGATCTTTGCTGTTACCAAAGTGATACTACTACTTACTACTCACACTTGCATGCTTTTGAATTGTTAGATGGGCAGAAGCTGGGGCAAATAATGGGAAGTCGTCCCATCACGTGGCACTCAGATCTCAAATCCAAGCTGTCAGCTTTCCAAGCTCAGTGCCTCTAACCACTGAACTATTGTGCCCCCCATAACAACTAAGAAAACAATTCCTGTTAAAGCAAAATGTAAGAAAAAATGTAAATGAGATGAAATTATCTAGAAAACTTCATGAAGCAGTTTTTACTCCAAAAATATATATATATATATATCATAGTGATCTCCAGCACTGCAGAATCTAGAACTGTCTACATCAGGTCTGTCAAACTCCCAGCCTATGGGTTGGATGCGTCACATGCTGGCCATGCCCATGCCCAGTTTAGTGACGGGAAAAAATGTGAGTTAGACACCCTTGGTCTACATGGTCAGCACAAGACTGAATAATGAACATTTGCTTATTACTTTTGTTGAATAGTTTACTCCAGCATTTAAACTTAAGATTTTAAAAGTTTGATTTCATGTTTCCAAAGGATACAAAAATGTTAGCAATCATTCAAGGACTTAAGACTTCTGAAGGGAAAAATGATTTTCACATTAAGTTGACAGTATTAAGAAATGTTCTGTTCTTTATTTTTAATAAACCTACTTCTATACAAAGATCTGAATTGAGCATATCGTGGTCCACTTCAAACAGTTTTCTAAATGGCTGTTATGGACTCTGTTCCAAATTCCCCATCATATAAAATGTGAGCTAGGTATTTAGTGACAAAAAGTTTATTTGCAGCTGGGGTATAATAGGCACTTCTATTGTACAGAGAAATGACATCTAACTGCAATGCTGTGGGGAGGATTATATGCAACAAAAGTAACTGCCTGTGGAGTGAAACATCACCCCAGATGTTTAAAGCACCTGCTCTATTTACTGCTCGTTAACTATACAGATTAGCTTTTTTATTATTTTTTTTGAGAAAAAAATATAATCTTTGTTTTGCCAAAATAGATTTGTAAAACTTATTTTCTTTAATAAAACATTAAGATTTAGACTGCCTTCCTTAGACCTATTGCTGAACGAGAGAATTACTATGTTTCACCATAGAATAACTACATTATGCATATTTTTGGTGGATGAAATTCCATTTTAATTAAACACTCAATATTAGATATAAAATTTAATTCAGGTGTGGCAAGAATACATTCTCATTAAATGCTTCTCTAGGCCCTAAAGAAAATAACTGGCTAAGGTACATCTTACTCTCAGATAAATATTGTCATAGGATTTATAGATAAGACTAAGTAAAGAATAGTGAATTGTAGTGGCCTTATGTTTATCCATAATCTGTATTCAGGCATGCTTCTCAAACATATGTTTTCTGAATCCAGCCAATATATGGACAGATATCTGCCATACATTTTACAGCCTGTGCTTAATAGATTGACTGGATAATAATTAGCAGTATAGTCTCTGTTGTCCTTCCAAATATCCTGAGCTGGATGTTTATGATAATGGGTTCCATGATATAAAAAGTGAATAGACTTCAAATCTCTTTAAACTATTTTAAATTATCTTATATTATATTTAGTATCTCATACATATTTATATGGGATTATTTTCTACTTCCTCAATAGGACTAAGCTTGGAACAGGTGTATGCAAGATTGTGCTGCAATAATTATCATTCTTGTTATACATTTATTCACCAAGTCTCTCTTCATTTTTATTTTAAAAGATAAAGTTTACAGCAGATCCTTAAGTAACATCTTAGAAAATTCCCATGGAATAATTCCAAAATTGTTGATTTCTAGGAAGAAACAGTGAACTGAAGATAGTTTAACTAAAAACACAGCTGATAATAGTGGTAGAGTGAAGATTCACTGAATAGATTGGGTTTTCATAATTCATTTTTGGACGGTGATGACCCTGGATGTGGCACAAAGGCAACACAGTCAAATAAGCAAGAAGTGTCTCTTTAATACCTCCAACTTTGCCCCCAATATCCAGGTTACCTTTGGCTGGAGAAAAAACTTCCAAGAACAATCTTTAAGTGGAGGAAATTCAGTCTGAAAACAAACTACATACAAACTGTAAATAAAAATCCACACAAATCACGCTGCAGTAATTAACTTGACAGGGCAGGAGAAGGAATTGCAGACTTGAAAGTCCAGCAAAACATACACAGTTGATAAGACTCCAGGAACCGAGATAAGCCTTGGGGATACCAGATAATTCATGATTTGTTCCCAACAACTTTGCTGAGTGCAGCATCTCTTTTTAAACACTGTGTTCCCAGTTGCAGCTAATGAAAAGAATCAGGGCCCTTTCCTCCCCCATAAGCCATGCAACTCATATTGCTACTTTCTCCATTCCAATTTGCATCTCCCTTGCTCTACCTCTCCCCTGCTCTGCTCAGCTGGCTTTTGCCCTTCCCCAGTTTCTTCCATAGACAACTAAGCCATGCTCCCACTCCCTGTCAGCTGCTTGGCCCCCCCTCCAAATCAGATTCTGACAAGGTCATGACATGGACGAGATTGAAGGAGAACGACATGGAAGGACAAGACTTAAGATTGCCCACAAGTGCCTCAAGCAGTTGTTCTTCATCAGGAAATTCCAAGACATGGTCTCTAGCATGTTTAGACCCCTGGGAGTTGAGGGAATGCCATCTTTGGTTGATTAGTGATTGATGCCTTTATGGATATAATGCTTAGATTGATAAGCTTGAAAACAGTGAGTTGCCTTCAGTCTTAATGAAAGAAATTTTAAATCGAGGTCTAAGAACTATAAATAGTTTCTCCTTAATAAATAGGAAAAGGTTAACTAGACTGTTGAATTTGGAATTTTAAAACAGACTAAGAGTACAAATGGATTTGAAAATAAGTTTTTAAATTAATCATGAAAAACCTTTCAGTTCAAAAAAAGTTTAGTTTTGAATTCTTCTTTTAAAAAATGAAAGGATGGGACTTTGAAGATTGCACACTAGAGAGAACCAAAATTACCAAAAATTACAATTAAAGGATAATACTATACTTACTAATAAAGAATAAACACAAAACATTACAAGATTTTGACATATTGAACAATATTTGTTAACAGTATCCAGACATTAATTGTAAGAATGTCTGACATTATTGACAGATTGCCTTTATAAGATTTTATTGTAGAGGAACAAGTTTTATCAGATAAGACTAAGAGTGATCAAAGAATGGATTTAAAAATAACAGACTTTAAGAAAGATAGAAAAAGATGCTGCACTAGTTCTACAAATTAAACTAGTTTTTGTCTTGATAATTAAACAGAATAGACATATAAAAAACAAAAATCTGGATTATATTGCATATATTGCAAAAGAGACTTGTTAAAATTTTGAAGATTGTTGTAAGAAAGAAAAAATGAAAAAAAAAAACAAATTCTCAGATATTATTTGAAGGGATGAGAGATCAAGATTATTAAAATAAAAGGAAGAAATATAAAGTTGATTGATTTGATCAAGATTAAATCGATATGCTGTTATCTTTGATACTCCTTAATAGACATTTTGCTCACAAGGACTGAAAAATGATCTTTTAAAAATTAGTTTATAGATAAGAAATGAGGTATGGGAAGAAGAGATCATTTGTTGCATTTTAAGAGAAGGTAATATGTTACTATTTTTTTATACTTGTGATGAAGGGGGAAGTCATTTTTATGTATTTTTCTTTTTTTAGGTTAAATGTTTTCTTTACAAACATTATAGTAATGTTTAATAACTATGTTGTTTAATTTTTAAATTACAATTTAAAAATGTTTAATTTTTAAATTTTAAAAATTATGAATATGTTGATTCTGGCATGACAGCAATGACTGGTATTCCTGCTCTTGGGAATGAAATAATGATTGATATGTTTGATTCCATTATTATTTCTGTTAACTTTGACATTCCTAAGGGATCATTCTTGCTTCACTGCAAGCAAGGGAGCAGTGGCCTCTTTTATGGTGCTTGTTCAAGGGAGATGATGTTTATTTATTTTTTTTCCCTCCTGTCTCATTCTTGTTCCTTCCCTGTCTTCTCCAAGCAACAGACAGACAGCTTTCTAGTGTTACACATTCTATCAAGCTACTGGGGCCTGGAATTTGACAGCTTCCTGATAAGAGGCCTGCAATTCTCTTTATCTCTCCTGTGTGAATTAGCTTTGCTTTAACACCTATGTCATATGCTCCCCCACCAATGCCCTCCTTTCCTGACACCCCCAGTCAAAGGGGAAGCTGACAGATAAAAAAATCTTCTCTGGGGCTAGGATTCTAATTAAACACCTCACCTGCCTGTAGCACATTCCCACCTGGAATTCAGGATTAGTTTAACGCTGGCATAAATACTTCTAAGTCCTTTTCTTTTCTTTTACCCTCTACATTTGCCTCATCTGCAACCTTGTCATCTGGGGCAGCAAGCTCTTTCATACTGGGAAATTGAACAAATGTAAGTAAGACAGATTTCCAGTCACTTAAATGTATTTTAAAACTGTTCATTTTCAAAAACAAAAAAGGGAGTGGGGGGAAAGAAAAGCAAGTCAACAAACCCAAATTATACTTTGTTGAAAAAGACTAGAAAGAAAAGATGGCATGGTGATATGTAACAGCCTGCTGTGGCGGCAAGAAATGGGCAACTATGATAAATGGACAGAAGAAATAAATGGCCCATATTTGGGTAATCTTTCAGTTGTTAAATGGTGGTTCAGTTTCTTAGGCAACCCTGTACTAAACTGAGTTGATTTTTCATTTTGCTTTGGGCAAAAAGACAATATCAATTTCTTCCCTAATTTTTAACAGAATAGTGAAAAGGACACACAAGTCTTATACAGTAATATAACTTCTTCTACTGCATCATTTATGAATGAACGTCTTATAATTTGCAATCTCTCAAGTTGTTTTGGTATCTGATATAGACATATAATTCATCAGTGACTATGCAAGGAAATTTATAAGTTTGTTATAAATGGGGAAAAGCACTCATGTATAAAGAAGAGTTGTCAATTCATTTTATTTAGACAAATGAATATAAATGAACATTACCAGGTTATCACTGTAGCTATGCCAACCTATGATTTCTTTATATAATTCAATTGCATTGTAGACCCGAGAAAGGAAGAAAGAGAAAATATTGTACATTGACTTATTCTAACAAGAATTAATTGTTTAGTTATTTTGTCTGACCTGTATATATTGCACTTGACTCTTCATTCACCTTATATTTTAACTGATATTTTTTAAAAGAAGAAAAGTTCTGACATTCAAGACATGATAAAGTTATGGCGCCAGGTCAGCTAACCCTATTTATAACACTGTATTTCCTTTTACTTATACTCTGATATTTGTAATGAACATGCAGGCCTAAGATTTTTTTAGTTATACACACTTTCATGCAGATGCTTTTCACAGTTTATGTGATTTTGATAAGGAGATGGCAAAGCCTATTTTCTGTCATGGAAAATAGATTAATATCTTGCTTATATTAGTTGTACTATCTAATTGTGCTTCTCCTAAGTGCATTCTATTGCCAGTGAAATCAGCTACTTAGAACTATCCTTCAGAAAGAAAACATTTCTCAAAAGCTTATTTCTTATTTCTGATTGTCCCACAGTTATCAAATATATGCCCTTAAGGTATCTGTTTGTCCTTTTCCTGCTTTATTTGTGCAGGTAGAAGAATATTAAATTCTACCAAGTAATTGTGTCATCTGTAGCCTTCAAAATGCATTGATTCTTCTTTTGTGTTTGTTTTTTTGAGATTGCTATAAAGTATTTTTAAATTATTGCTTCTATTTCAAATTGATTTATTTTGTATTGTACAGTTTCTTGGGGGTAGAGATTAAACTATTTTATCACAAAGGTTTTTTGTTTTGTTTTTTAAAGTGAAGTCTGGAAATGTAGCAAATAAATAAATCCCCAACTTTTTTACATCAGCAAAATCTATTTTTATTATGACATCCCATCTCACAAATTTTATCATCTTACCGAACTATTCTGGCATTGTACACTTGAGCTATTGAAGCGAAGAGCAGGTACACGATGAATCACTCCTTGGATATTGAGAACACATTCATATCCTCGCTGGCCAGATTGTGGTTGGGGTAAATTTCTAGCTTTTAGTGTGATGGGCTTCACTTCACCAACAGGGATCAAAATTTCTTCTGTTGGAAATAACTGTGGGCAGTCCTGGAAAATACAAACAGAAAAAAGTTATTCAGATAAGAGGTAAGCTTTTGTATTCAATGTATTTGAAAATTGATAAAATATAGAATTTGAGAAACAATATTTTAGTAATGAAAAAAACAACAACCAGTCTTGTGTCTAAGTTTTTTCCACAAAAAATTGCATGAAAATTCTGTTAAGAATTATTTTTACTTCAGATAGTCAGAATTGTTAAAGATAAGGAAGGAATCAAGAAAAAATGGCTTCCTGGTTAATCTTCATTGACTGCATGCTGTGTTATTAATACTCCTAATAGTATCTCTCTTGGCCATGCTGCTCCTGGGAGTGTCATTTCCCCCCAATAGCAGAAAATACCATGCCAAAAAAAAAGAGGGGGGAGAGGAAATATACATTTGGAAGGAGAACACAATTAAATGTATTCATGAACTGTATCTGAAGAATTCTTCCAACATGGTTTACAAACAACAACATTGTTTTTTTGGTGATGTTTTTGATGATGAAATTATGTAGGTAAAATTAAAGAAGTCAAACAGGTACCAAATCCACTGCTATCTTAAATCCAAGAAACATTACAGATGTTTCAAAAAGAATTATGGTAAAGGGAATGTCACTGTGTCCTACATGCATTTTTCCCCAATTACTACACACTAAAACAACTGATATTCAGGGGGTATATCACATTCTTGTTGAGAAAAATTAAAATTCATATAGAGGTCACTATTCTATTTTAATTTTAAAAAGCTTGATTTATAACAATGCGGATAATTATGACTACATACTAATTTCTCTTTCAAAAATTTCTCAGTATAAGAGATAATGACTCATCTATAACCAAGATGTCAGAGGCAGGACAACTACTTAAATATCTCTAGATAAGCTCAAAGCAAAGGTGTGAATTAATCTGATATTCATAATCAGAGAATGGAGGTACTTGATGAATAAGTTGACTTTGAAGGCTGATGTTTTAGTGTAGGAGTGCTCAAATGAGATCAGGCTCAGATAACACCAAAACAGGGAACTAACTCTTAAATTGTTCTCAGTGGTATATCAAAGCTGTCACAAATATTTCAGTGAAAGTTGTTTTTGTCCTCTATTTTTTAAATTTTCACTAAGAGACTTCACTGCTTGTCTAGGAGTAATCAAAAGGGATAGAAGGGAAAAGGAATATTCCTGAATAGATGTGCAAGAAAATATTGTAACCAGGCACATTTTCATTTCTCATGTTTTTGTATTGTAAGATATATATGCTTATATGATTCAGTGCCTCTTGCTCAGGTTTCGATTGAATTGTCATTGATTTGTTGTCCTAATAGAGGCAAGCCCATGCATAGTTTTCCAAATGAATTATGTTTAATATATTCCAAAGACTTTTTCTCTCCTTTGAATAAAGATTTAGCCAGGTTTTCATTAAAATGGATCATGCTGGTTGTAGTTAAGCATCCTAGTTTATCTTGGGATACTAAAATGCCTAGAGTGAGGATGCAGAAGCAACAGTAATAGTGACTAGAGTTATTGGGCTCCAACTTAGTCCTGTTCACATGTAATTTCTAATTGTCCTAAATATATCTGATTTAGTGAGTTTTCACCACTGACTGTTTTATAGTCAGGCATGCATATACTACACATTTCTATGTAATGAGTGAAACAAATGAGTGAAAAACATGTCAAGAGTTTCCAATTGTTCTCAATATAATTTAGGTTTCTGTAAAAATAAAAACCTTTCACTAAAAATCAGGAGAATGAAGTTTGTAATTTCCCCCATTTAACTGATCCTGAGTTCCATTCCACTTAATGACACTCTTTTCAAATAGACAAATATACTGTGTTTCTTTTTAAAGGGTATATTCTATTTAGAGCTGAAATATGAAGCATTTTTCAAATGACAGATGGATTTTTGACAAATACACCAGTTAATATATTAATGTACTTTGAGAACTTCTTCAGTAATACTTTATATGGTTTTAAAACAAGAAAGCTACAATATATAATTCAAAGCATTCACAACTTTCAGAAAAAAATGACTCATGCAATTACAAAGCATGCCCTGCAGCATAATTTGTTAACAGGAAATAACAACTCTACTCTTGCTAATTAGCACATGGAAATGTTCAGTTTATGACATCACAATTTGTACAATATTTTATTTCCCTGATATAATTTTTCAAATTAAAAATTTATAGCACTTTTTAAAAGTTATACCCACTATAGTGAATATTCTGTTCAAATTTGTTTTTCTTTTAATTCCTCTGTCTTTAAAATGTTTTGAACCCATTTGTAGGAATTCCTCACAGAAAGTTTTAGTATCAGAAATGTTGCAGTTTGTTTCCAACTACAAGCTTAAAATCAGTTAAAGTTTCAAGATTTATGATAAGTCGTGGTTTGAAAAGCCGATTATCACAGTGGTTTATCAGATCTGGCCGTTTATCCAAACAATGAAAAAAAACTAGGCAACTAAATGACTAAGATGAATTAATTAACTAAAAATCTGTTAAGTCCCTGAAAAACAGTTTATAAGAAAACATGAGCCACAAATAGATATAAGTTATCTTCAACTTAAGAGTAATTTGTAACAATTTTTTTTTGCAGTGTTTCTTAAATATAATTTCTGCTCTTCTCTGGAATGCAATGTCTAGTTTGGCGGTTTTTCCACTATCAGTATTAAATAGACAATATAGCATTAGTTTGCCAAATGGAGGATGTGACGTATAATAGAAGAAAATGCTAAAAAGCATGAATTGATGAATGAACTTAAAAATAGATATGTTGTATTCTTCCAAACTAACATAAAGGTGAAGGATGTGATAGATTTTAATAAAGATGGCCTGATTTTAAGGAATGGGGTTGATGACCACCTAAATGAATGAAGGGGGTAAGAGTTGCATTAACACTACCATGATTCCTAACATACAATGGCTTATATAATGAGAGATGTAGTCCAAACTCTCTGGTGCAGGGCTATCAAGCTCCTGGCCCATAGGCCAGATGCGTCACGCGCTGGCTACTCCCATGCCCAGTTGAGCGAAAGGGAAAAAAGTCCTGGTATATCACATGACACTGCTATGACAATATGAGTTTGACTCCCCTGGTCTGGAGGATGTCAGATTAGGAAAAATTTGCTTGCATAAATTCATAATAAAGCTTTGATTATCTATGGTGTTTAAGACTATTGATATAGTAAGATCTTTGGAAAAAAATTTCCAAAGGTCTCCGGAAGCAGAGGGTTTGAAAGAAAGGGATTACAAGGTGATCTTCGATTCTTGCCATTTTGATTGTCCATAGCTAGTCTATACTTGACACAGATTTTATTTCATTTTTGTTTTAAAACCAAGCTACTCAAAACAGTATTCTGAGAAAATAATGCTGATATAATTAACCTAAGATCTTTTAAAGCTTTACAATATGAAATACATAAAAACATGCTATTTTGTAGAAATTCTTTTTGAAGATTTGGTTATTGCCCAGGATTTGGGATAGGTAGTTACATAAGTGTTTACTTGCTGAATTGAAATTAGACATAGAATTAGACCTGAACATATCTCTCTGTCCTGGTTATTATTTATATTTGGTTTTCTTCTGCTTTTAATCTTTTGGTTCACCTTCTGGGTCACTGTACTGTTACTTGGGTAATATACATTGTTGGACAAGTAAATAAAATGGGGAAACAGTTTTCCAGAACAAAAATAATGTGGGTAGTGATAATTTCTATTTTCTTTTAGCATACATCAGAACTGTTGAGTTGGAAATGTTACATGCAGAAGGGTTTGCATTATTGGATCCATGGAGAACATAATGGAAGTTTTTTTTTCTCATTGCAAAATTTTCATTTGGAGAAATATGTCAAACACTATCATGCCATCATTATAGTCCATTCGGAAAAGGAAGAAATCATTGAACATTTGTATTGCTTGATAACTCAATTATTGAAGTAAGAGGCATCTAACAGTGTGGAAGGAAAGGCTACAACACCACTGAAGCAGGATACAGTCACACTAGTAGCCATTTTGACACAGCAAATGAAGTAACCTCATGACCTTGGTTAATTTTATAAAAGCAAAGGAGGATTGGACTTGATGAATGAGGGACCATTAGAGAATCCCAAATTTGTAGGAATTTTAAAAAAAGTATCCCAGAAGAGGGCAATGGCAAATCATTTGGGTACTGTTGTAAAAAAAATACACTGACATGCCCAAATAACCACAGGAATTTGAGCAAAACTGGAGGAAATCTTTACTTCACTTGCAACATGAGTTTTTTTGTTGTGAGATGGGCAGGTATATACATTTTATAAAATAAATAATTTATCTTATCTGTGTTGAATTTATAAAATGAGTCACCAAAGAAAAATATATAGAGTTTATAGAAAAGATTATGAGCTGGTTCAATTATGATGTCTGAGCAGATTAATAAACTCTCTTGATAAAGAAGACACCAAATCTATCCACCTTGACAGGGAAGCACTGAGATTTACCAGTATAAAAGTTCTCCTGTGAAACAGATGTAAAATAATAGATAATTCGGAAATAATGAAAGGAGGATCCATTAAGTCATTGTACTGGAAATGTTTTAACAGATAACAGATAATCAGAGTTGGAAGGGACTTTGTAGGTCATCTCGTCCAACCCCCCGCCCAAGCAGGAGACCCTACACCATTTCTGACAAATGGCAGTCCAATCTCTTCTTGAAAGTCTTAAGTGATGGCACTCCCACAACTTCTGAGGGCAAGGTGTTCCATTGGTTGATTCTTCTCACTGTCAGAAAGTCTCTCCTTATTTTCAGATTAAATCTCTCCTTGTTCAGTTTCCATCCATTATTCCTTGTCTGGCTTACAGGCACTTTAGAAAATAGATTGACCCCTTCCTCCCTGTGGCAGCCCCTCAAATATTGGAAGACTATTATCATATCTTGCCTGATAAATGTTGGTACTTTCTCTTGTAAATTAGGATCTAAAACTATATTTTCCAAGACTAGTATAGATACAAACTATGAGGTAGCAGGTATAAAAACTGATAAAAAAAATTGTTGAAGGGGAGAGAAAAAAGATGCATTGGGCCAAATCAAGAATCTGATTGTCACAGGATTTTTCTTTTTATTTTGAAATATTCAAGAATCTATCTAGTTCTGGCATGGATTCGATATATACATACCATTAGATCATTGCCAAATATGCATTAAATTTTCATTATTCCTGAGATTTTCAATTATACACATTTTGGAAATCTAGGCTATAGATAGCATAAACCTAATCAATAGAAAAATCACGTCCTTAATAAGTTCAGAGTAAATGGATCATCCTTATTCTTATTCCTTATTCTTAGCAATGTCTTCTATTTGATATTTTTTGATGGCCAATAAGTAGCTAAAACCTTCTGAACTGGCTTATGGAAACAAACACCCTTAGGACAAAGTAAATTTGTAGAACATAATTCTTGTTTTAATTCTTACCCACAAATATGTGTCCATCAAAAAAAAAAAAAAATACAGTTTGCAACTTTTATTTTTAAATAAAATGCTCAGAAAAATACCATCTACAACTATGTCCTGTATCTCATAGTGTGAATTCCAGAAGGATTCTACAGAAATTGTTGTTTCAATTTGCTTCACCTGATTAGCCAGCTCCATTATTGTTTGTTTATGTGAATGTATGATGGCTCTTCATCCAGGTTTTAGATGGGGAAGAGTGAGACCATTCATTTCACTGGGTTTTCCATCTTTTATCTTTATTTTTTATATTTTAATTTGATTTTTGAGAATTGGGTGGCATACATGTTAACTGCTGCTGCTGTTACTACATATTATTAATAATAATACACAAGAAAAAGATTAGATATTAGATGTCCACAAATCACTACAATTAGATTGCACACCTAGGGTTAATTTATTTATGTAAAACATAACCAACTCTGGACAGCTTCCAATCAGATTTTGAAGCCTTTCAAGATTTATGCTTCCTTATAATGCAATTTTTCATTCTCAGAAAAATGTAAAACATATTTTAGTGATTTGGTGGACTCAACCAAATGCATACATTGCTCTTTTCAAATATGCATCAACGTATGTATGGTTCTGAAATAGTCATTACTCAATGAGATATTGGAACATGAATATATTTGGATGTTTTATCATATACTTGATATACAGCTATATTATTGCTTCAGATGTTTTCAAAATTTATCAAGAAAAAAAGACAATGTATAAGCTGACCTCGATCTTTACTATTGGTCTATGGATTTCAACTCCTTGCTAAAAGATCTAGGTACTGAAAGGTGAGGCAAATACTTTAGATTTTTTTGTTGATACTTCTAAATATTATAACATGATTATAATTGCAAGAAGCTTCAGACCAGGCTGGAAACTCAACTCAGGTATTATTTAAACATTTCCATGGAACAGAAATGGAATGTATATCCAATTAACCTTTCAAAATCCGTGAATAATCTCATCTGCCTGAATCAGTGTCACACATGTAAAAACACAATTTGTACAGAATGGATACCAATGGAAGATTATCCCCAAATTTCCGAGAATAATTATCAATTATCTCAGGAGGTTTCATTTGGGTTAGATAAAAATACACTGAACATTAATAAAATATAATCTCCTTAAATGAGATTACACTGAGATATTTTATAATAAAATGATTATATGTCTATGAGTTTCTGACCATCTTTTAAATTTTTACCACTTTACCCAAGCATATTTTTATGACAATTTCCACAGTACCATAAAATTACAAGCATTTTTTAATATTTTTGCCCGCATAAATGTTTCATGTTACAGAACTCATTTAATGCTAGATATCATGAGTGAACACTGTTAATAGCGTTTCAGTCAAAAGCTTTTAGTGGGTAGCATAACTGAACAATCCATGCAGGATTTTGTAGGAAAGACAAATTCCATAGTTCCTTTATTTCAATGGCCTAATCTTAATTGCTGGAAACCTGAGTGAAGATCCATGTTATTGCTATAATAGAAAAAAATAATATAATTATTTTATTTCATTATAGCATTTCCACAAACATGCCCAATCAGTGTTGGAGCTGGTCAAAAGCTTATTACATTTTGGAACATGAAAAGATAGAAGATAAATAATTCAAAAGTCAAGTGTGATAATATATTAATTGATTTAGTACAGTTATCAATCATCTGAATCAATTAAGATTTTAATACAATTGTTGCAACTTTCAGGCAAGACCAAAGGCACATTAATAGGATAGGATCACATGTAATTTGTACGGGGATGATATACAACACAATGGGATCCTCTTCTGAAATATAGCCCATATTCTATGTACCTTTGAGAAAGTATGATTTTCAACAGGTCCTGACTAGAAATTTGCACCAGAGAAGCAAATTCAATATTGTCCAAGTCATTTCTGTTCTATGCTGTATAGAGATTTTAAAGATAGCTAGCACTTTGAATTGGGCTTGGAAGCGTACTGGTAGCCAATGCAACAACCTTAAAATTGATGTCACCCTGAAGTATTGGGTCTGACCCTAAATAATGAACAGAACCTCTACAGAAGTTGCAGCATCTAAATTGTTTCCAAAGATAGCTCTATATAAAATGTGTTTTCATAGTTCGTCTATGTGACTTTTTCACCCTATATCAGAGTCTGAATCTTGACTGAAAAAGATCCAGACAAACCATTGCCTGAGAATACTCTTTAGCGAACCCCTTCTCCTTTCTCAACAGCAAAAAGTGGAAGTGGCAGAGATTGCTTATTTAATGGAGAACATTATCAAACTCAAATCAAGAGATTTCATCAAAAGAAGTTGCACTACTCTTTCTTTCAAGCCAGGTGGCACCAGTTGTTAATTCAATGAACTTCTCAAATTCAGTTAGTGCCATATTTCTTAAGTTGCCCAAAAGATTCAGGAAAACATGGATCTAGTTCAGGGGTCTTCAAACTTGTCAGCTTTAAGACTTGTGGACTTCAACTCCCAGAATTCCTCCTCCAGTCATATTAGCTCAGGAATTCTGGGAGGGTTCTTTTATTTATTTAATTTGATTTGTCAATCGTGTACAAGGTAATAGGTATAAGAATAAACATAGTTATGAATACATGAAATGGATACATATAAGAAAAATAAAAGAAACAATAGGACAGGGATGGTAGGCACATTGGTGCACTTATGCACGCCCCCTACAGACCTCTTAGGAAAGGGGTGAGGTCAACAGTAGACAGTCTAAGGTTAAAGTTTTTGGGGTTTGGAGAGGAAACCACAGAGTCAGGTAGAGTATTCCAGACATTGACCACTCTGCTGCTGAAGACATATTTCCTTGATGACTTGACTTGCATATTTGACTTGCAGTCAAGTTTGGTCTGGTTAACCTTGAGTTTGTATCTATTGTATGCTCTTGTATTGTTATGGTTGAAGCTGAAGTATTCATTGACAGGTAAGACATTGCAATGTATGATTTTATATACTAAACTTAGATCGGACCGAAGGTGGTGTAATTCTAGGTTTTCTAGGTCTAGAATTTCAAGCCCATAAGTCTTAAAGTTGCCAAGTTTGAAGACCCTTGATCAAGTTCATGCTTCGTTATCCACATGGCAACCCACAAACTCATCTGAGAACCTTACAGATAACTTATCACCATTGTTTCTTTTCCTTTCTAGTTTTCTTGCTGTGCTTGCTGCACAATATGAAACCTGTCAGGGCAGATTTCCAGTAGGGCTACTTCCCTTTCATTACCTAACCAGATCTTAGTAATAAATGTCAGGTCCATGTGTTCATATGTGTCCATATTTTAGATGGATGCAGTCTTATTCAGCACAGAATTAGAGTCCATCAAAAACAGCCCCAAACCGAGGGGCTAATAGTTGATTTTCTAAAGTTTTATACAACCCAAAGCCAAGAACTGTGAATGAATGAATCCTTTGCTAAAAGATTGAATAAGCTTTAAAATATTTTTTAAAAGATTTTTTTCCTAATTTTCCAGAAAGTAAATTTGGTAGGAATATGAGAGTATGTGACTTCCTGGCTACTGATCTGTCTTTGTTAATCTTAATTGAAAAGGCTTTTGTTGCATAAGCTGATTTTCTTGTTTAATTCTGTTTGTGTGTGTGTGTGTGTATGTGTGCACGCATGAACATGCATCCGCATGCACTTATACATCCATACATGCATATCCCAGGTCAGTAAAGCAGTGAGACAAGGCTACATATTCCCCTCTTATTTATTCAACTTACAATAGATGCTGAATATACACTAAGGAAAGTAAATTTGAAGAAAATAAACATGATTTTAAAATTGGAGGAAGAAACATCAATAACTTATGCTATGCTAAAAACACTACTTTGTTAGCTTAAAATGCAAAGGATCTGCAAGTTGTAATAAGAGTCAAAGAGTACAGTGAAAGAATGGGAGTAAGATTTAAATATTAAGGAAAGTAAACTAACACCAACAGATTCAACCACCAGCCTTAGAATTGGCACTGAAGATACTGAAATGGAAAATCAATTTAGTATCAACCAAGCAATTGAAGTCCAAACTTGAGTGAGAGTGCCAAGGTTGAGAAATACTGGTCCATTGGGATAGGAATGTGTCCTCCCCTACCCCATCCCTCATGAACATTTTGAGCAAATACCTGAAAAAAGTTAATAAAGCTAATGAATTAATTGCTTTACACTATGAGAGTATACTCAAGCTTTCTGTTCTACAGTTTAGCTCAGAGGTCTCCAAACTTGGAAACTTTAAGAGTTGTGGACTTAACACCCAGAATTCTCCAGCCAGCAGCTGGCTGGAGAATTCTGGGAGTTGAAGTCCACAAGTCTTAAAGTTGTCAAGTTTGGAGACCCCTGGTTTAGCTTGTAGATTATATCTATTCTTCCCATAATCAAATCTGAAATTCAGTAGATGAGAAATTTAAGATAGAAAGGGAATGCTTTTCCAAGAAATTTTATAGCTACTTCATTGTTCATGTTTCAGCGAATAACTAAAACTTGGTTTTTAATAAACTTTATTCTACAAAAGAAATGTATTTATTGTTATTTTTAGTTTTGTTTAGTTGGGGAATAATTTTAAAAATTCTCTAATGGCTGTTTTATACCTTTTTAAATAGCCTGTTTCTCAAATTGAAGGGTATTTGACAGAAAGGTAGGATAGAAACACTTTAAGAAAAAAGCATAACAACTGATTCTGCCCACAAAGTGAATCATACTGTTTTCAGTGAATGTCTTGGACAAAATCGAAGTCATACATCCTCATTGTCAGAGCTGGCTACTTCCACAATCTTAAGTGTATGTTTTTTTTTTAACTGAATTAAATAATAAATCTGCCAGAGTGCAAAGAGGAAAAGGATTCACACGGTGCAAATTTATTTGAGTGGCTGTAGAGTGCAGATCTGCCTCTAAGCATTAATGGAAAATAAAATGGTGAAACATGAAAGTGCCTCTTTTTCAATAGTTTCAAAAACTATAACCTTACTTTAAAAAGGTTAAGATTGCTTTCATTTTGCCACAAACAAACAATAGCTAGCAATGTGTAAGATTTTTAGTTAACATCTAATGAAAGGGATGACTTTAGCAGCTCAGTTTACTTAAGAAATTGTCCTTAATATCTTATCTGAATCATAATTTTTATAATAAAAGGTAAGAGTTTCTTTACAATTGAAATTCCAGTTGTCCTTCTTTATGACTGGACAAATCATCTGTGTCCCTCCCCTTCTCTATTTCCTCAACTTACGAATTAAGTCATTTTGCTTCCAAAGTGCTAAATAGAATACAATACAGAACAGCTGAGAAAGTGCATATTTATAAAATATGCAACTTATTGCTACTTTAGAAAGAAGATTCGTGCATTTATACTAAAACCTTTAAAACTTTTTGTTGGTCCTCAAAGCTGAAAACTCTTTCTGGAAAAGGCACTTTGAAATTCATAGCATATGCAGTTTACTTCTCATAAAAAGTATCAATGATCATTTCTGCACACACATTTCTGTTGTCAGCCCTATTAATTTTTGCATTAATACTATGTATACATATATCTGTTATTCTTGCTAATCAAGAAGATATCATTTTTTTAACCTTGCTATTTCTCTTTGGGTATATTTGCAGTATAACTGCATTATAATTAGAACAGAAATGTAATTTTTTCTTATTATTTTCTTGCACTTTATTCTCTTCAGCCTCATTGTTGGTTAGATTTTACATTTATGTGATTCAATTAAAACCAATTATTTCTATTGAAATATATGCTAATTTTTTCATCAAAGGCAGACACTTTACACCTCTCATCTTTTCAAAATATTGATGGCTTAACATTTTTATGGTGAAAAAGAAAAAGAAAACTTTTCCCTTGGTCTCATGGATACTATGTCATTCTTCTTAATTCCAATGGATAGAAACTGAACAAGGAGAGATTTAACCTGGAAATAAGGAGAAACTTTCTGACAGTGAGAACAATCAACCAATGGAACATTCTGCCCTCGGAAGTTGTGGGAGCGCCATCACTTGAGACTTTCAAGAAGAGATTGGACTGCCAATTTTCAGAAATGGTGTAGGGTCTCCTGCTTGGGCAGGGGGTTGGACTAGATGACCTACAAGGTCCCTTCCAACTCTGATTATCTGTTATCTGTTGATTACTAATCCCAAATGTTTTCTGTTTTTAGTAATACAATTTCTAGTGAAAACGATAGCTGTGGGTCACTTTTTTTCCAATTTCAAAATAAGAATCAAAATATGAATGCCTCTAAATCATATCCAGGTCCCAATTTAGACTGATTCCCTGAAATAAATTTATTTGAGGAAATGACATGTTTAATTTAGCCAGGATTTCTGGCAACATCATCTATTCATTAAGCTTGGATAGCTGTCTACTCCAAAGCCTTTCTTACTGCAAACCCTGCTCAAATCTTAAACCACCTCATCTTCAGTCATTGGTGACTGAAATTCTCAGATTCCATCTCAATGTCAGACATTCTTATTCCTGAAATATGTTTATAAATAATATCAAGAAGCTTTAATTAGTTCCAACCATATCAAAACCATAACAAAACTAAAATAGAGAATATGACCAAATCACTGTGAGGGTGAAATGTACTTCAGCATATAACTTTTCTCAAAGATTCTGAGGCTAATATAAAATCCTTTTCTTTTTAGTTCTATTATTGAGAGTCTCAATTAAAACATGGTAAAAACAGCTTTCAAAATGTATCTGTCATGGTTCTGCAGTGGCAGAGTGCTGCCAGAATAATTTCTCTGAGATGTCTGTTTGCATAAACTGATGCTGTGTTACTGTCTTAAGGTAGAAAAACTGATCTTTCCTGAAATAAATAATGGGAATTATTATCATTTCAAATATATTTTATTTACAGCCAACAGAGAATCATTAGTGTTTTTCACAGTTGGTCTTCTTCCATATATAGCTGTGGATCTGGCTTAAACTGTGCTATGAATTTATAGAGATTTGCAATCTCAATATATATTCATATTCATATCCCAACATATCTTGTGTAGGAATGAGATCACCAACCAAGATTTAGATCTTCTGACTCTTTCTCTCTTTCTTTCACTTTTCTTTGCCACCATGTGAAGTGGAAATGGGAAAAGGAAGTTAAGTGAAGTGGAAATGGGAAAAGGAAGTTAAGTCACAAGGCAAAAAGACTTGCATCAGAACTGTGTTGTCTAGTTCCTAAATCCAATGTTTATACCTCAGAAACATTGATCCGTCCTTCCTGAAACGAGCATGTTGTTGGATCATGAGTGCACAGGTTTCGATATTTGCACCAGTGACAGCGGAAGGCACTGTTGACACAAGACAGGCATCTGCCAAGAAAGGAACATAAGCAAATATGTTTATTATTGATAGTGTCTGATAAATAACAATATTATTCGTAAGTCAGCAAAACTTTATATATTTGCTTAAGTGGAATAGATATATAATTTAAAAAAAGTTTGTAGCTTTCATGCACCATGCATAGGTCCCTTTAATACTTGGTAGAAAAATTGGCTTTGTGATATCTGTTAGGACAAGTAAGAAACATTACCATGTTTTCAGGACATTTTGCATACGACCAGTGCCTTTAAACCAAAGCCATTAAGTTCACAAAGCACAGGTTGCTGTATTTTTTGGTTTCTTGCAAAGATCTTTTGTTTCAATTTGTCATATCTTAGAATCTCAACAGCTAAGAGAATTTCCTGATTCAAATCTTATGCTTCTCTAAAATTTACTAGATTGGCAAAGATATTCTCTAAAGTTTAGGCTCCAAGGTATAGATATAATAACACCTGATTAATGCAAACAATTACTCAGTGAAAGTCTGATATTTCAGTTAAACTGTTTCCAATTTAGAATCATTTACTCTGGATTCTTAAAAGAATAAAAAGGCAAATGTTGCTGATTTGTTTCTCTTTACTCTGAAGTATTTATGAACTGAGCCAGATGAAATCGCAAGGTACTCAACCTGTAGTGATGACCTGCCTAAACGTCTTGTCCTTGTGCTTGGATAGGTTAATTCTGTTCCATCAATACTGTATATCAAATTTTAATGGATAGGTTTCATATAAGGGAAACATTTAAGGATGAAAACAGAATGAATAATCAGACCTCTGCTTTCTGATCAGGGGATGAAAAGAAAATAAGTATTCTGATGAAAACACTGGGGGTGGCATATTCATGAAGGCAGTTTCCAATGGAATATTACTCCATTATCCCCCCCCCCCAAAAAAAGAGGACCAGCAAGGATGAACTCTTCTTCATTGCAAATATTCAATATTCTTCTCCATTGCTTGTGCAAAAAATAAATCATGGCCAATGTATTATGGCTTAATATCACTGCCTTAATATATACTTGTTTATCCTTTCCTTAAACACAACCAATTGTTGCCAGATCAGGGAGAATTTACTAGATTAATTACAGGGACCAGTTTTCTCCACATGACAGCTAATTAGTCTAACTTCTGTAAAGGCTTCCAATATCTCAAACAGATAATTCTTCATTTTCAAATTAAAATGTTCAGTAAGCATCCCCACCTCTTATCTGCAAGACACACATAGCTATAGCACTTAGATGTATATACTGCTTCACACAGGGGTAGGATACAATTTTTTTAACACCCAGTTCTGTGGGCATGGCTTAGGTGGTGGACGTGGCTTGGTGGTCATGTGACTGGGTGGACATGGCTTGGTGGTCATGTTATTGGTTGGGTGTGGCCAACTCAATATCACTCACATCGAGGCACGCATCTCCTCACCTGGCCTCTCAAGACTGTGGGGATGCTGCAACAGTCATCAGTGTGAAAAATGGTCATAAGTCACTTTTTTCAATGCCATTGTAACTTTGAATGGTCACTCCACACAAGCAAAGTAGCAGCAAAGGAGGGGAAAAAAACCCCAGAGACGTTCCTGAGACAGGCAGTCTAGTCCTGCCAAGAATGTAATATGGGTTAATGGAGAGGCAATTTCTGTAAGCAACACCAGAATGTTTCCCTCCTGCCTTCCTTACAAGATTAGGCCAGTAATTTCTTCTAACAACTGGTTCTCTGAACTGCTTAGAATGTTAACAACCGGTTGTAGCGAATAGGTACAAACTGGTAGAATTTCACCCCTGGCTTTACAGCGCTTTACAGCCTTTTCTAAGCAGTTTACAGAGTTAGCATATTGCCTTCAATAATTTGGATCCTCATTTTACTGACCTCGGAAGGATGGAAGGCTGAGTCAATCTTGAGCCTGGTGGGATTTGAACTGCCAAATTGGAGGCAGCCAAAAGTTAGCAGAAGTAGCCTGCAGTATTTCACTCTAACCATTGCGCCACCAAGACTCATCAACCCTGTTTGTCCATCTTTAATCTTCAACTGCAATCTGCTTTTTCTTTTTCTGAAATGACCTTTAAAAATTGATTCTAATCATATACATGCAAATCTAGTGGAATGGGAACATTAAGCAGTGTGAATGTATTTAATTACTCACTTATTTGACACATTTCTCACTCTTTTTTGTTCTCTTGACAGGATTTTGAATGACACATGTTCTCAGTTTCCATTTCCCAGATCAAAATGAATCTTTTATGATCTTAGCATGTAAGCGCTGCTATTAGATACTGATACTGAGCATATAATTTTATTACGTGGGACATTGAATATAATTTTTCATTATGAGTTGAAATACCTTGGAATGTCTTCCTACACTTTGAGTGCTCATTGTTTTGTAGAGTTCCTAGCTTGGGGAAAGATTCCCCCCTCCCCATTACCTCAGCATAAAAGGCTAATACACTGTGAAATTTTACTTTTAAAATTTAGTCTTTCAGTAACTGAAGGTTTAATGAAGTACCAATAATTAACACTGAAATGACCATGCATTTAAAACAACAACTATTAATTTTTACCTAGGTCATCTCTTTATAGAAATCATGCAGAATAACTTTGAAGAAACTTAAATGTTAATATAACATCGTAATATTGTAATTATATCTAACCATTTTTCTAAAGACTGTATTAGATGTCCAAATGATACCTAAATATCAATTATTCTAATAAACCAGATAACCACGAACCATTCTTCTTTATGTAAATACTAGTGAATCCTAGCTAGTAGATTCTGAACTTGGTTACAAACCTTTTATACACAGTAATTTTATGGTTCTTGCTGCAAAAAATGGGCAAAAATCTCTATTTAACAGTAAAGCATTCAATGAAAGAAACATTAGAAGATATCTTACAGCTGGTGAGCACTGCAGTTGTAAAATTTGAACTCTGTGCTGACAAACATCTTGCCAGTCTCTCTGGATTTCAACAGAAGCTCTATGCCAAACCAGTCTGGGGGGAGGAAAAGGCAAAGAAATTACTGAAACAACATGCACAAGAACAACATGGGCATTTCATAGATATTTTATGATTTTTAAAATTATCTTTTCAGTCCTGTTCCTTCATTTTTGTTTACTCATCTTTTGAAAGTATTATTTCCCAATCTTTGTTAGGATAGTTACTTTTTTTTCCTAACAAGGTGGGATCAAATTAATGTACCTCTATTTTAGACCAATCTGTTTTACTGAAATAATCTGTGGCACCATGTCTACTGTTTCAATAAACACATTGGGTTACAAATTTCTAGTGCTAGTTTCTTAAAATCTTCCAATCAGAAAATAATGGTATCTTTTGAAAACTAATCCTTAAAAATCCTGAAGATTATAAACCAACAAGCAATTTATCTTCTTAGGTTTTCTCAGGATCTTTAAAGGTAATATTTCCATTATTCTATCATGATAAGCCCCAAATCAGTTCTTTTCCCTCTGAAGCCACAAGAAACATTAGAAAATATAAACTACATTTTCTATGTCACTGTTAATCTGATTTCAGGGAGGCTAATGCAGAGGTTTGTATAATATTGTAAGCTTGCCTAAAATTAATTTGATATTTTGTGGATCATTAGTATGGTTCATTAATATAGATTAGGAAGTTGTTCCCTTAACATTTTGAAAAACATTTTGAAAAACAGAAAAAAAAGTCCATTTTAACATTATTTGCTTGGGTCTAGTATGCTATGCACAAAGCAACTATGCTATGTTAATTCCAGTTTAGCATTGCACTTCTTCTGTAAAATAAGTCGGACTTGTTCACACTTTCATAGTCCAGAATTTTTCCATGTTGTCCCAAGAATATGGGAATACATGATACTGCTAGAATGTTTATACTGATGTAGTTAAAATTGATAGGTAAAATCTTGAATATTCAGTGTTAATACCGTATACCTAGGACAGTACACAAAGAAAGATATTCACAGTGGCTGCCACAAAATTATGGGAATCTGTTCATTTGAAAGTGCAAAATGACTAATAAAGGCGATAATAATTTTGTAGAACTAGATGTCTTTGAAACAGTCCTTGAAAAACTGAAAAAGACTGAAAGAGACAGGAATGCATCCCTTAATTAAATTGAAACATCAATTTACACTTTCTCTGCTGAGTTCCGTTCAAATCAGAAGCAGTTATTGTAATGCCATCCAGTGCCAGTGAAGAAAGATTGATGGAAATTGGCTGGCCATGTGGTAGGCAACACCTGCCAAAAACCACATCTTTTGAAATAGACAAAAAGATTATTTGCATCTTGAAAATGTATGCCAATTGCTGATCTCTGTTATCCTCCCTCCAGGTAAAATGGCACATAGCCATGACTGTCATGAATTGCATTTACTTTCTTTTAGTCATTTTCTGGCATTTCTGCTCTATACACTGCCCAAATTTTTCATGAACTTCTGTGCATGCTTATTAAACACTCTCCTCACAGGAATGGCCACTGGTAAATGAGACAATGTAAAAACCATATTTCAAAAAATTAGCTGTTTGATAATAGTATGAAAGAAATCTTGATAGAAATCATATTAGCAAAGAAGGAACCCCAAAAATGGAAACCTTCACCCACTCATAGGGAGTGAGTCATACTTTAGAGCATGAGTAACACCCACACTAACTTCTTCTTTTCTCCTTAGAGAACAAAAGACAGAGACCCCTAATGATAGGTAAGCTTAGCAAGCAGATGGCTTGAAGGCTGACTTTTAAATGTGTGGGGTTTGTGTAATCTGCTGGAAACAGATTACACCTACAATGCAGAAGGCATAGATGTAGATGGCATTTTTCTTGCCTGCTTTTGGGATTAAAGCTTTATCCAAAATCAGATGAAAAGTAATAATTCCTGTATGAAAATTTCTAACAAAAAGTAGTTTCAGACTAGAAATTAAAGTGAGCAAATAACATGATAAAACATTGCCACAATGCAAACATGAAAGTTCATCATGGACATTTATATTTTTTTGTTACAGGTTAGATGGAAAGCATATACTTGCTTGTAGACAGCATTGTGACTGAAACCACAATGTCAGCACCATACCAGATATTCAGGATTAGGCCCACCAACAAACTGCTACATCTACTTAAATACCACTGTTACAGATCCTAGTAGCTTCAACCATTCCTTTATTGAGTTGTAATCATGTGACATACAGGTAGTTGTCAACTTACAGCTACAATTGAGCCAACTAATTATGTTGCTAAGTGAAAAATTTGTTAAGTGAGTTTTGCCCTATTTTATGACTTTTCTTGCCACATTTATTTTGTGAATCACTGCAGTTTTTAAATTAGTAACATGGTTGTTAATTGAATCTGGTTTCCCCATTGACTTTGCTTGTCAGAAGGTTGCAAAGGTGATCAGGACATACAACCATCATAAATGTAAAGCATACAAATGTAAATTGTGTGACCATGGGGATGCTGCAATACTGCAATGGTCATAAGTGTGAAAATGGTCATAAGTCACTTTTTCCAGTGCTGTTGGAACTTCAAATGGTCACTAAGTGAACTGTTATAAGTTGAGGACTACATATAAAGCGCTATTCATATATAATGCCCTACTTCAGTTTACATTAACACAAAATAATTTCTTTCTATTCAAGTAGCTTAAAATATGGCATAAAAGAGGCAATATTAAGAAAACTGTAGGAAAATATTTCAGCCTTCCAGAGCATTGTGCTGCTAAGTGTGGTAACATCTAATAGAAATGATACAAAGATTCTAAGATAAAGTTATTAAATTCAGTTTCAATTCAATTATGTGCAAAGCTACAAAGGTAATATTAAATCTGGTGTGAATAGTTTGCTCATTTGTTACTTGGTTTTGCTAACTTCGCTCTGAGTAGAAATGTCAGGGAGATACTTGTGCTCATTGCATTTCATGAACTTTTGGCTTCACTCTAAATATAAACGTTGCCGATTCAGGTAATACTTCACATACTAAACAGTGACATTCTAGTTGATTTTCTCCTCATTGTTAGTCTGCCTTAGGCTGTTTTTAGTCCAGGCTGTTTTATTTTACCCAGGCTCTTAATGGCTTTAATTAATATTATATGTTGTAGGCCATCCAGAGGATTGGAGTAGATAGCTTTAATAAATTTAATAAAACAATAATATAGTCTTTCAGAGCATCAACGATGACTAGGGAACTCTCAAATTTCCCAATCAGCACGGGCCAAAGTCTTTGGAAATAGAACACACAATCATGGCACATCTAGAGTATACCATATTTAATGTATGTTTTGTGAAAATATATGTTGTAACAAAATTATTAATATCCAAAATGTATTTATTCTTAAGACTTTAAAATAAATAATATAAGGAAGGTGACCCTGATGGAAATATTCAAGATCCGTTATCTAGGCAAAAGAGGCAAAACATTTCTAAGTCTAGGATGACATGATAACATATGAAAATAACTTAGGCAGAAACTTCCCTAATTCATTGAGCTAGAAAAAGAAGGAGGAAATACAATACAATCAATCTTGTAAGACTGATCTCAACTCCCTTAGCCAGACAAGACTAGAAAATCAGCTCCTTAGGAAGGCTAAAACAATTTTTTTTACTGAGATTGGATATAAGAATAGAATTTTCCACATTTGTTTCTAATAGTAACATTTTTACAGGTCTTTCACAAGTTGATGGGTGCTACTCTATAGAGCCTAAGAGTGGACAGTAGGCCAATATTGCAGAAGTCATCATTAAAGTAAATCTAAATCAGTCCCATAATGCAGACCATTACTATTCAATCTCCTGGTTCTTGCTCTAAGTACTATCAGTTTATCACTGAGAAACCAGCTCACCCTGGTCCACAGGTATGGCAGGGACATCCTTAGTGGATGGAGAGATGCATATAATTTGGTTCCCCAGAACCTGGCCTTCTACTTCAGTGAGGTTTCCAAATACACAAATTATGCCAGGTGACAGGTCCGGAGCATCATTCACCAGCAAGCTTAGCTAAGGAAAAAAATGAAGAGAAGAGGCATAAAATAGAAGGCAGTATGTATGTTTCTTTCTATATTTCAAGAATATCACAGCAAAATGTCTAAACTTTTTTTAAGGCCATTATATTTCAGTTGCAATTGCTTCACTGATCTAATATCAGTGTCACACTGGTGTAGTGGTTAAAGCACCATGCTAGATACCAGGAGATTGTGAGCTCTATTCCTGCCTTGGTTTGAAAGTTGGCTGGATAGCTTTGGGTCAGTAACTCTCTCCCAGCCCGATCTATTTCAGAGGGTTGTTGTTGAGAAAATAGTATTAGATATGTGTGATGTCTTGAGTTATTTATTATCATGTGTTCCCATTTACTTCATTAGCATATACAGAATGTATTATATAGAACTTGGCATGATTTAGCTGTTTTACATCCCAAAATGAATGCTCCCAAACCCATTCACAAAGGTATGCAAAAAGCTAATCAGCACTGGCTTATTAATGGACACCTCAAAGCATTGTACTTACAACTGAAAGTTAACATGGAATAATTCCAACTGTTTTTCTATGAAATGGCTATTAAATAGGTCTTGCTTTTGAAAAAAAAACAATGTAATCATCTAATGGAAAAGAAAATAGCTTTCTTCAAGAGTTATTTGGTTTTTTTTTACATTCTCAAACATCAATGAAAACTAGAATATACTGTATTCTTTTTCAAAATTTCTCCTTTTAGAATTCCTAAAACCAGGTCTTATTTTAAAAATGTACAAATGGGAAAACTAGAATATTTGCACTGCAGTAAAATATAACACTTCCAAAATATGCATACCAGAGGAAGTAGGTTTTTTTCAACAAGACAAATACACCAAAACACAAAACAAAATTAGAGCCCAAATTTACAATATTGTGAATAAAGTTACTGAGATTATTTCAATCTGTATTATAGGTAGTCCTCATTTAATAATCACAACCTCTCTTGCTAAGAATAACACATGATCACAACATCACATGGTCACAGAACTGATAATGTCAGTTCTGCTGTAGTGTTAAGTAACTCATTGACAGTCATTAAACAATATATAACACAACTTCTCCATTGACTTTGGTTGTCAAAAGCTGGCTGTGAAGCATGCAAATGGCAGACATTAAGCAGGCTGCATAATTATACAAAGGTGAGGCAGGAAATATTAGATAAAATTACTTGAGTGGTACTGTTCAAGACTAGAGGCAATCACATCCTCTTCGCAATAGAGATGATGCACATAAGAAGCAAGCAATTAACTGCCTTGGCTACCTACCGGAAGGCTATGCTCAGAAACTGGGATGCTGTTAGGCTGAACAATGACACTCATACACTGGTTGATGCTGGCTGCAAATCGGAAAGGTTCAGTGGCTCTTGTGCATTTGTCTCTCCGTGAACATCTGAAAGCAAGTTTATAGGACAATATAAATACAGTATATAACATCCAAATGTTAATATTAGATTGTATAGTGTAATATTAAACAATACTAGAAAACAGACCCCAACCAGGCACCCAGATGAAACCTAGCTTCCTAATAAATGATAGCCGTCCATTTATTTGGAGCCAAGCTGCGCTGAAAGCCTCCAATACAGGAACACAATGTTGCCAGCCAATCAAGACAAAAAAAAGCCACAAAACAGACAGAAGATATTAGAAACATCAGTCAAGCAGAACACAGCAAACTCCAAGACCAATAAACACAGACCAAGACTCCCAACTAATCAGGATGAAGAAAAAACCATTCTGGCACAGCAGTTGTCGCAACGTTTTGACAGAATCTCATCTGCCATCATCAAGCTTCTGTATTGTGTTTGTCTGTGAGTCAGACTTCCAAACATTTCTGTTTTAAATTTGGGGCTAGCCTAATGCTGTGCCAGAATGGTTTTTTCTTCATCCTGATTGGTTGGGAGTCTTGGTCTGTGTTTATTGGTCTTGGAGTTTGCTGTGTTCTGCTTGATAGGTGTTTCTAATATCTTCTGTCTGTTTTGTGGCTTTTTTTGTCTTGACTGGCTGACAACATTGTGTTCCTGTATTGGAGGCTTTTAGTGCAGCCTGGCTCTGAGTAAATGGACGGCTATAATTTGTTAGGAAGCTAGGTTTCATCTGGGTGCCTGGTTGGGGTGTGTTTGAGCTGGAGATATCAGGGGGGATCTATTTGTGCCCAGGGGTTTGCCTGGCTTGTGGTATGGAGATTTTTTTGTTTGTGAGTGATTTTGGTTGGAGTTTCTTTTTGGATTAATCATACAAACATACAAACCACTATCTACATGCACTCTCACACCACCACCCAGCACAGATCAATTCCGTAGCCGAGACACTTATCTCCAGAACAAAATGCTTAGCTGACGAACAACACCTAAAAACTACACACTCTCACTAATGTACTAATAGCCAATGGATTCCAAAGAAAAAAGATTACCCACCTGATCCAAAAAGAAACCCCAGCCAAAATCCAAGACAGAGAACAAAAGAACAGCAAAGCCCTCCTCCCATATATAAAAGGCACTACAGACAAAATCAGCAAGATCCTTCAAAAACACAACATTAACATAGCATTCTGCACAAACAGAAAAATATCCACCATCCTAAGAAACCCTAAAGACAGAATCGACTTAATCTATCCCACTTTCTTCAATTCCTCCAAACATATTGCTGAAACAACAGTAACTTTCTGGATAACACAAACCATAAAACAAATACTATAAGATAGATCTCTTCAATCCTTTCTGTTTTCCTTCACATTTTTCTTCAAAAGAAAAGAAGAAATTGTGGCTTTGCCAATCTAACGATATAAGTGTTCTGCTTTCATCAAAATAAACACAAATGGGTCCACATGCAAAAATGTTACCTTCCTCCAGTGAAGAGAAATTCAATTGTTTAGAACATAAATATATCCTTATGAACTTGTATCCAGATCTGGTACATTAATTATAGCTATTTTCAACAGAGAGAATAGATGAAAAGGAAGCAAGCGATTATAAGGCTTTTAGGCTCTAAGGCAGTTATTCTCTAAAGACTTTGGCACCCTTAACTGGGAACAGATTTTCCAGAGAAATAATCACATTTTGAAAGATTATCTGTGTTGAAGCTTAAACTGGATCATTACCACACTTTGCAGATTTTGTATGTTAATTGCTTGAAAACAAGTTCTCAGTCATGAAACTGAATAGATACAATTGAGTTCTTGCCTACAAGTGGCCAATCATCATTCCTAAGCATTTGGTCCAATAGACACATCTTTTTTTTAAAAGAAATGGAAAGCAGTGCACCAGCTACCTTTTAATTAAAAAGCAAATTTCTGGTTAATTAAACTCCTTCTCATAAAGGTGAAGCCCTGATTTCTTCCCTCCACATTGATGGTATTAGATTCACACCTGAATCACCCAGGTGCTGTCTTTCCTGCACTGCCTACTTGATTAGAAGCCATCACATGTCACAAGCTGAGTTATGAACTCTGCAGCTGGCATGCATTGGACACCTGGCTCATCACCAAAGTCATTTCATTGCAGAAAGACCCCAGAGAGGACTGAAACTCTTCAAATTTATCAAGATAAAGAAAAACGCAGAGAAAAGGCTAATCCCTCTTTCTTCTTTCCATTTCCTTCATCATGAGAGGTTAAGAGGTCACTGCACTGATGAAAGGACAACTCTGAGAAACTGCTAGAAGTAATGCTACCCAATCAGCCCTATGGAGCAGGATATAAAATAATATATATGGTGAGGCTAGACTGGAAACTGAGAATATCCAGAACCAAACACAGTATTAAGTGATGGATAGTATTGTCACAGAAAAGAGAGCTAAGGTGAAAAAAGGAAAGTGGATGGTGAGTGGGTTCCAATGAAATTATATACATAACACAGATCAGGGGTCTGATTGCTTTTGATAATTACAATAATTATATATTATATAAAATATGTATTTCTGCTTTATGTGTGTGTGTGTGTGTGTGTGTGTGTGTGTGTATATATGTGCTGTTTAGCTTCCTTCGGGTATTATCCCACGTCATTGTAGTTCTGTTAAAGTTGTAGCAACGTTTCAGCAGAATCTCATCTGCCATCCTCAGGCTTCTGTATGGATATGGGTCTTACAGCTCCTGGTTTTAAATTTGAGGCTGGTCCATTCTGATTGGTTGGGAGCCTGGACCTGTGTTCATTGGACTTGGAGTTTGATTGATTGG